>CANNZV010000463.1:0-280930 GCA_947561585.1 Caprella mutica | reverse complement strand
AGATAGAGGCCTGTAGACACTGTAGATAGAGGCCTGTAGACACTGTAGATAGAGGCCTGTAGACACTGTAGATAGAGGCCTGTAGACACTGTAGATAGAGGCCTGTAGACACTGTAGATAGAGGCCTGTAGACACTGTAGATAGAGGCCTGTAGACACTGTAGATAGAGGCCTGTAGACACTGTAGATAGAGGCCTGTAGACACTGTAGATAGAGGCCTGTAGACACTGTAGATAGAGGCCTGTAGACACTGTAGATAGAGGCCTGTAGACACTGTAGATAGAGGCCTGTAGACACTGTGGATAGAGGCCTGTAGACACTGTAGATAGAGGCCTGTAGACACTGTAGATAGAGGCCTGTAGACACTGTAGATAGAGGCCTGTAGACACTGTAGATAGAGGCCTGTAGACACTGTAGATAGAGGCCTGTAGACACTGTAGATAGAGGCCTGTAGGACACTGTAGATAGAGGCCTGTAGACACTGTAGATAGAGGCCTGTAGACACTGTAGATAGAGGCCTGTAGACACTGTAGATAGAGGCCTGTAGACACTGTAGATAGAGGCCTGTAGACACTGTAGATAGAGGCCTGTAGACACTGTAGATAGAGGCCTGTAGACACTGTAGATAGAGGCCTGTAGACACTGTAGATAGAGGCCTGTAGACACTGTAGATAGAGGCCTGTAGACACTGTAGATAGAGGCCTGTAGACACTGTAGATAGAGGCCTGTAGACACTGTAGATAGAGGCCTGTAGACGCTGTAGATAGAGGCCTGTAGACGCTGTAGATAGAGGCCTGTAGACACTGTAGATAGAGGCCTGTAGACACTGTAGATAGAGGCCTGTAGACACTGTAGATAGAGGCCTGTAGACACTGTAGATAGAGGCCTGTAGACACTGTAGATAGAGGCCTGTTCTCCCTCTCTTAGCAATGTTCTCATATCTTCAGTTTCGTATTCCCATCCCTTTGGTTGGCTTTAGTTCAATTTGCAATGTGTTACCTCAGGAGTACAACCTAAGCCTCGGATATGTGGGATACTCGAACACCGAGAGATGAGGCAAGTCACGAGTTACCGGACAGTTCCACATTTTCGATCATGTTGAGAAAATGCATATAATAACTTGTTAATTATAGATACTTTCTCTTATGTGGTCGAAAAAGTGAAACCGTTCGAGAACTCGAGACTTACTCTATTAAAATAAATGTTTAGAATTTTTTTAAATTAGTCTGCAAGCTTTTACTATATTTAAAACTTGTTAAATTTCAGTATTAGAATTGGCAATGGGAGTTGGTTAGTTAGATGTGTGAAGTTTATCCCTCCATGGGACAGAACATGTAAACAGTAATGCTGATGAGAAAACTTCTAAAGTGATGCCATTTAGTGGAGAGACAATAACACTTGCAACTGTTCCTACACCTCCCCCACTTATTAGGCAACTTCCTCCCCCACTTATTAGGCAACTTCCCCCCCCCCACCCCTTCTGTCCCACCTCTTGCACTTCCTCCACCTCTTGCACTTCCTCCACCTCTTGCACTTCCTCCACCTCTTGCACTCCTCTTCCACCACTTCTTCTTGAACTTCTTCCTCCACCACTTCATCCCTCATTACTTCATCTCCCATTTCTTCTTCCTCCAGTTCTTCCCGTCAATTTTCGTCCACTTCTTCTTATCCCTCAGTCTCACATCATCTTCCCCATACCGTACGGTCTGTTGTAACTTCACACCCGATGACCCTATGTTGACCCTATGTTGACCCTATTCTGACCCTATGTTCTACCAATAGAACTACTCAAGAAAATACAAAAGTAACAGCCACTGATGGGGTGTCATAAAACAAATAGAATATACAAAATATATTAAAAGAAAGAATACCATTTTTATAGATATATTCGGCTATTATCAATCGGATATAAGTGACTATTTTCATCTAAATTATTTCAATTCTACAATGAAGCACTCGAGTAATGAGGACCTGAGTTATGAAATGCACCTCAGTTATAGTTTTCTATGTTTAAATTATAAAAAAAAGTTAAGAATTTCTTCACAGTTTTCCTTCATTAACCACAGTTTTCTATGATTGTAATCATAGAAAACTATCCAGTGCACCTGAGATTTGAAATAGCTGTGAGTTATGAAGTAACCAATACTTAATAACTCAGGGGTTCCACTGTACTCTCCCCATTGCTTATTCAAAGTTATTTAACTCAAACTGCTAACCTGTTCAACTGAGACAATGGCAACTACTTACCCATACAATCGTGTTCCTCCCTAAAGCTATTAATAGAAATTCAATCTACCCCCCCCCCCCCCCCCTACACCCCAAGGATTGAATCCTAGGCGTGTGAGGCTCACAATACTAATTAGGTGGCTTATCCGTGCTAATAACCATCAGCAAACATATTAGCGAGATGTAACGGTCTCTGTAGTACCACCGAGACAAAGGGGGGGGGGGGTTGAAATGGGGGTAGGTGGGATGGGGGTATCGACAAAATGAAGGAACTGGGCTAACGACTAAAAAAGTTGCCAATTAGACACCGACCAAAATATTTTTTTTTACAATAAAACACCGATTACAAAAATTATTATGCCGATGAAATACTGATTATGAAAAGGTATTTTACCGATAATGAACTGATTATTAAATTACCATTTACTGATAAAAATCTGATTAGATAAATAACATATCATAAATTGTGTTTTCCCAATAAAACACTCTCTGGTTTTATCTTCTTCTTCTCAGAGGTCAGCCGTAAACTTTCCCCACTCAAAGTAGTTCAACTGGCGCTAACTTTAGTAAACTCTTATTTAGATTGTACACTCATGGAGAGATTATATTATTGTCTCTGTCAAAAATAGGAATTAAGTTGGAGTTACGAGTTATTGGTCTGTTTCACATCTTCGGTCATATAGGAAAAAATTGTATAACATTTGTTATTTAATTTTTATTGGCTAGCGAATCATCATTTTATTGATACCTGCTGGTCTCATAGATGTCAATAAAAATGAAATAACTATTACTATATGGTTATCTTATATGACCGAAGATGTGAAACCGACCAATAACTCGTAACTTACCCTTACTGTAAGACACAATTTTTGTGCAATGATTACGGAACGGCTTTCAAATTATTTCTCCTTATTATGAAATTCTTGGATAGTAGAGTAATTTGTCTTTGAAAGGAGATACAAATTAATGATATTGAAAATGAGATGACTAAAGTTTTTATTAAAAGAATAATAATGATATTGCGAGATAGGGTGAGTTCCGAGTTACCAGACAGTTCCACATTTTAGATCATATAATTTATTTTAACATTTCAACTTGTTTATTTCATACCATACGGATACTAATCATAATAACTAGTTATTATGTAAATAGGATTGAAAATGTGAAAATAGTCCGATAACTTGAAAATAATCCTATGATTGATTATAATTTGTTTAAATAACAGAATCATTTTTAGATACTATTCAGGTAAAGAAGATACATAAATTTTGTTCTTGATGCTGCTTAAATACTGTAAGTTACTAAACATTCTATTAATTTCACTTAATATTCATTTATCTTTATTCACAGTCATTAAATTCCATCATTGTTTTTATCTCAACATTAAAGATTACCAGTACTATTATGTTTTTATTATCATTTATACTTATTTTCTACTAAATGTTAACTGACACTAAGAACAGTCTGTAACGTCTATAAGATTCCTTCAGGATCACTCCCTAATCTCTATCCGATATAGGACAGTCATCCTTCACTCCTGTCCTTCAATATCTGCCATCAAAAGCCACTCCAAGGATAAAGGGTCCTTCGGTCTCTTCAATCCAGACCTCTTCAGACTCTCTGCTGAATATCGCTCGTACTCATTCAGTCGTCCGCAGTAGGGATATTTGCTAAACTCCACCAACCAATTAATAGACACTAAAGATGATATCAATGAATTTATTTACACTACCTCTATTGTTTGAATTGGTGCTTTAGATTGTAGTAAAAAAAATGGGAAACATCTTCGTTATTTAGTGCAAAAGCTCATTGTACTTTTTATTTTACACTTCACAGTGAAGTTCATACTGTCATTTAAAATCTGAATTTGATAAATTATTTAATTAGAAAAATACGAATGCGGAAAGACTATGTTTGATTAAGTGTTGGTATCTAGGATACCAATTATATTAAAACTCGTATCCATGATACAAATAGACATTATATCACTGGTAACCATGATACCAATAGTCATTATGTCACTCGTATCCGTGATACCAATAGTCATTATGTCACTCGTATCCATGATACCAATAGTCATTATATCACTCGTATCCGTGATATCAATAGTCATTATATCACTCGTATCCATAATAATGATGATACCAATAGTCATTATATCACTCGTATCCATAATAATGATGATACCAATAGTCATTATATCACTCGTATCCGTGATACCAATAGTTATTATATCACTCGTATCCATAATAATGATGATACCAATAGTCATTATATCACTCGTATCCATGATATCAATAGTCATTATATCACTCGTATCCATGATATCAATAGTCATTATATCACTCGTATCCATAATAATGATGATACCAATAGTCATCATATCACTCGTATCCATGATGCCATTATAGAGCACCTTTTTGTACGTTATGTGCATGGTTATGCGATATGCATATCGTAATGGTCTACCTTTTCAAAAGTCATAACATTTTCCTTGCAAATTTGAATGGAGTTTTCAGTAATTCTTTGATTTGTGGTGATATTTCATGCATTGTACAAACATTAGTGCGATACCAGGGCCTCAATGGGAGCCAGTACGCTAATTACTAACATACCTACCCACTCCCTCCATCGGTATGCTCTTACATCTTTTTTCTCCTTTAATAAAGGCTGCTTAAATCATTGGCTTTCATTATCGTTAGGGCTTTTTTGCCTCTTTTAATAAGAGTGGAAGCCTGCAAGAGTAAAAAGAGGAATGTGCTGTAGCTAGCGACCGTCGAACAAATAGGTATATGATCTTTACTTCAAAGGGTTTGATTTGAATTTCAATGTGCCTGCCCGATGTCTCCCAAGGAAAGGGACTAAGGATAGGTTGTTAGACACCCTACATCAGCGATGCTATTGACAAAAGTGTCGATATTTAGTGTCCCGATAAGGGTGATTATACGCCATCTATCGGCCTGAAGAAAACTCTAGGAGATACGGGCCTATCATCGCGATACGGCCTTTACCGGCTACACTTTTCTTAATTTCGACACGTTATATTCTAAGGCATTAAATAGACTAGTGTAGTTTGAAGGGATAGTGTAAATAATTAGAATAGTGGTTACTTCTTGTTCATAATTGTTCGTATTTTATCAATGAGAACTGTATTATGAGCCTTAGTTTATCCTGTCTCATGCAATAGCTAAAAACTTTATATGTTATAGTTATCTATTTTTCAACTATATGAGTTAGTTTGGAAGTTACATTTCAATTTAAAAGTTGTATGCTATTAGTAGTGCAATAGAACTCCTCTATAGTGAATGTAGAGTCCTGAGTAAGAGAACTACCCTGTATAGTGAACAAATTTTCTTTAGTCTACCATGAAATGGCCACTAGTTTTCTAAAACTGATGCTATTTACGGCAGACTAAAGAAAATTTGTAGAGCAGTTCACTATAGACTAGTTCACTATAGAGGAGTTCACTATAGAGGAGTTCACTGTAGAGGAGTTCACTGTAGACGAGTTCACTGTAGACGAGTTCACTGTAGACGAGTTCACTATGAACGGGTATACTATGAATGGGTTCACTATAGACTAGTTCACTATAGACTAGTTCACTATAGACGAATTCACTATAGACGAATTCACTATAGACGAGCTATACTGTATTCAGATTATGCTCACTAACCTGAATCTTTTTTTACGTAGTTAAAGATAAAATAATAAATATCGGGAATTCTGAGTTCCACTTTCTTAAATAATGAATGAGGACTTTATTGAGAAATACAGTTATCAGAATATCATTATTCCTAGCATCTGTATCCCAAGCAATTTATTCCCAAGCAATTTATAAAACTCCATCATTTGTATCCCAAGCATTTGTATCCCAAGCATTTGTATCCCAAGCATTTGTGTCCCCAAGCGTTTCCCAGAGGTACTACATTCATCATAATAAATGCTCCACAATGGGGGTACTGAGGGATGCAGGTGGGGGGAGCCCTAAAGCAGGTGGGGGGGGAGGTGTAGGGGGTGTGGGTTGGGATGGAGTATGCCTAAGGCCCACTCCATCCCAATACATAATGCATGTGACGGAAGATACAGTGTGTGTCTGATGCATTGGGATGCCTGGTACTTTGGATACACTCGAGTGATTAGGTACTGGTATCATGGATACACTCGAGTGATTAGGTACTGGTATCATGGATACACTCGAGTGATTAGGTACTGGTATCATGGATACACTTGAGTGATTAGGTACTGGTATCATGGATACACTTGAGTGATTAGGTACTGGTATCATGGATACACTCGAGTGATTAGGTACTGGTATCATGGATACACTCGAGTGATTAGGTACTGGTATCATGGATACACTCGAGTGATTAGGTACTGGTATCATGAATACACTCGAGTGATTAGGTACTGGTATCATGGATACACTCGAGTGATTAGGTACTGGTATCATGGATACACTCGAGTGATTAGGTACTGGTATCATGAATACACTCGAGTGATTAGGTACTGGTATCATGGATACACTCGAGTGATTAGGTACTGGTATCATGGATACACTCGAGTGATTAGGTACTGGTATCATGGAAACACTTGAGTGATTAGGTACTGGTATCATGGATACACTTGAGTGATTAGGTACTGGTATCATGGATACACTCGAGTGATTAGGTACTGGTATCATGGATACACTCGAGTGATTAGGTACTGGTATCATGGATACACTCGAGTGATTAGGTACTGGTATCATGGATACACTCGAGTGATTAGGTACTGGTATCATGGATACACTCGAGTGATTAGGTACTGGTATCATGGATACACTCGAGTGATTAGGTACTGGTATCATGGATACACTCGAGTGATTAGGTACTGGTATCATGGATACACTCGAGTGATTAGGTACTGGTATCATGGATACACTCGAGTGATTAGGTACTGGTATCATGGATACACTCGAGTGATTAGGTACTGGTATCATGGATACACTCGAGTGATTAGGTACTGGTATCATGGATACACTCGAGTGATTAGGTACTGGTATCATGGATACACTCGAGTGATTAGGTACAGGTATCATGAATACACTCGAGTGATTAGGTACTGGTATCATGAATACACTCGAGTGATTAGGTACTGGTATCATGGATACACTCGAGTGATTAGGTACTGGTATCATTGGATACACTCGAGTGATTAGGTACTGGTATCATTGGATACACTCGAGTGATTAGGTACTGGTATCATGGATACACTCGAGTGATTAGGTACTGGTATCATGAATACACTCGAGTGATTAGGTACTGGTATCATGGATACACTCGAGTGATTAGGTACTGGTATCATGAATACACTCGAGTGATTAGGTACTGGTGTCATAGATACACTCGAGTGATTAGGTACTGGTGTCATAGATACACTCAAGTGATTAGGTACGAATATTTGGGATTTAAGACGTTATGTATCCTGGATGCACTTACCATTCATAGGCCTGGCAGTATGTAGACTCTTTCAATGTATCTAGATACATTCCACCGCCTCAATATGTTATTTTCTGTATCTAGATAATTCTTAATGTATCTTGATATATTTCACAGTATCTGGATATTTTTTACTGTATCTAGATGCAAATAATAGTATATAGATGTATGTATCTATATATTTAATGTATCTTTGTATTTCTAGATACATTTCACATCATCTACATAATTTTCACTGCATCAAAAACATCCCAGTGGACTCAGGTACATGTCCCTTAGCTAGCTACACTCTACTGTGTCTAGGTACCTCTGGACTGTATCTAGGTACCTCTGGACTCTTCCATCTGAATACATAAGAGATGCCTGCAGATCTCATTCGTGTAATTTATATATGCCTTCTTATGCTAATGTTGAGACGCAGTAAATTGTGATGCGTCACATTGCCTATGCGACACTCTCTCTCTCTTGCTGCTACTTTATTCTGCTCACCTGGTAATTTATTCAGTCATCCATCTAGTTATTTATTTACTTGTCTAGTTATTCACTTATCCATCTAGTTATTCACTTATCCATCTAGTTATTCACTTATCCATCTAGTTATTCACTTATCCATCTAGTTAGTTACTTATCCATCTAGTTATTCACTTATCCATCTAGTTATTTACTTACTTATGTTTGGCTCACGAGTCGTTGTAATTTAGATTATGCTTCTCTTTTCCTTTTTCCGTGTGTATGATTTTTGTAACGCTGTAGCAGTTTTAGAGGATAGCGCTAGGGTTATGCTCTTCAACTACGAGGGTTTAAACGCTGGTCACACTACTCGAACTTTGTTGGGGCGTTCCTTGAGCACTCGTTACAGGTCACCGAAAGTTGGTCCCCGTTAAAATAACGCTGCATGCGCTCGGCCACAGCTTATTGTCCCTCTTACCATTCCGAATGTTTTGAGCAGTCCAAAATATTGCGAGTAGTGAGGAGCTGACCATAGCGATGCACGGATGAAACCGCGTTGCTATAACATTGGCACAACGGTAGCGAGATGCAGCGAGCGTTGGTTTAGCGCTATGAAGTTGTGTGACCTCCATACCAGCGCCACATCAAATTTCAACACCGCAATGTATCGCTGCTTCAACATTCGACATCGTTCCACCAATCCAGTGTCCGCGCATAAAGTGCTTATAACCACTCCATCAATGTTTTGCAACCTTCAATCATCACGCGGGCAAAGCAAGCTGGCGAAGCAGCGGTGGTACAGCGACCAAGATTTCTGCGTTGGCCTAGTGGACCCAAAAGTCCAAGAATTTGTGTCTAGCTGTGCCAAATTATGACAAGGTGCTGTTAGAGCGGTGGTCAACTTTGCCGGAGCGGAAATTGCCCACTCCTAATCGCTCGTAATATTTTGAGCAGCTCAAAACTTTCTGTATGGCATGAGGGACCATAAGCGGCAGTCTAGCGTTACGTGAACGGGGGCACACTTCTGGTAAACAGTAACGAGCGGTGATGAATTTTCATCACCGCGTCAGGAATGATGCAACAAAGTTCTTGCGATGTGACTGAGCCTTTAAATTATGAACTTCAACTATCGACTTCTATCTAAAATTTATCCGAACTTCTATCAAAGCGATCATTTCAGCTCCTTAGTCAAAAGCGGTATGTCGAAATCAACCTGAAACCACTTCCGAGCCAACGCCCGCATGCTTAGCATGCCGCTTTATCAACACTCTCTACCGCTCTTTGCCATCAAGCCAACGCAGAGCAACGCCAGCTTCAACGGTACACAGCTATTCCAACACCCGTGTTTTGGATTTTGTTTTCCTTTTGTGCGCGGTGGCGCCCGTTGTCGAAATTCAGTCCACTCTCCCTAACGATAAAAGAACGCTTCAAAAAAGTTCGTGCGGTGTGACCGGGGCTTTAGATTTTTTGTTCGGTAGACTTCATGTATTATCTCCTTTTTCATCCGTAAGTGCAATCACCGGTGCTTGGTATGTGGCTGAAATCACGGAGTAGCTTTTCTGCAGCCATGAGCATTGTTACCGTCGGTAGAGGGTGACTTTGGCCATGAAGCCACTTTCTTTTCTGACTGCACCTAGGTACCTTGTATTTAATTTCCTTTTATCGTCAGCAATATGATTTCCGTAGCAGGCTTTAAACCCGCACTAAAATAATTTATTTACTTAAGTCATTTATTTATTTATTTATATATTTATTTATTTATTCTATTCGAAGCTGCCAATTAATTTAATATCTCTATACATTTTCTATTGACTCAATGGGTCTCTTTAATTAGCTACTTACATTCAATGGAA
Source organism: Caprella mutica (assembly GCA_947561585.1). Lineage (NCBI taxonomy): Eukaryota > Metazoa > Arthropoda > Malacostraca > Amphipoda > Caprellidae > Caprella > Caprella mutica. Next base: position 270,925 of record CANNZV010000463.1, on the reverse strand, counting down.
TCTATTGTCTTCAAACTCTAATGATTTTATTTTGATGTCCTCATTCAATACATTTTGTCATCACTTCAATCTAGAGTGTTAAATGTTGAGCACTTGCACCACGAGATGGGGTGAATATGTACCACGTGGTGTATTTCGGTAGGCTGATGTCAACTTATTTTTTAATCACGTATTAACTCAGATTCAATGATTTACGTTTGTACTGTAATTAAATATTATTTTTACTGTAATTGAATGGTATTTCTGTTATTAAACAGTATTCGCTGTATCTGTAATTAAACAGAGAGTATCTGAAACTGTACACTCACCTGCTAATTATTAAAATGGAAATGTGATCTTCATTCTTCACCAACAATTACTTCACTTTTAATTAATTGCGACTGGGAGCTGTTCTAATTATTATTATCACTATATATATAAGTTTTTTGAAAGTAGCCATTTGTAAGTTTGTTGTTTTGATATTTATTTACTATTAGGGTAAGTTTTTAATTATCGGTCAGCTTCACATTTTGGGACACGTAAGAAAAAAAGATATAAAAATAAAGGCCCAGTTGCCCTGGGCCAAAATAATTATTTAATTTTTATTATATCATTTTTTCTTACGTGTCCGAAGATGTAGTACTGACCGATAATTAAGAACTTACCCTACACAAGTTTTTTTTAAAGTTGCCATTAGTATCTTTACTTCTCTGCTAACTTCTCCATTTCAGTTTCTTGCTGTGCAGACAAGTACAATGGCCGTTACCAAGCGAATCCAAAATAGACGGAGGTTCAATTTATCAAAATGACTTTCTTATACGGATATCCCCCTCCGGTCCGCCTCCTCGCCAAACTGAGCCTTCTGGAGGCCTACCGGAGGGGTCACACGGCGCTGTACACTGACACTGCTAGAATAACCATATCAACAACTTCGGGACTCCTTATCTATTTCATTTGGAATGGGGGAGGTCAGGGGTGAAATTGGGGGGGGGGGCTGGGGTTGTTGAAGGGGAAGGAATGGAGTGGGAATGAATGGAATGGAGTGGGAATGGAAGGAATGGAGTGGGAATGGAAGGAATGGAGTAGTGAAAGGAAGGAATGGAGTGGGAATGGAAGGAATGGAGTGGGAATGGAAGGAATGGAAGGAATGGAGTGGGAATGGAAGGAATGGAGTGGGAATGGAAGGAATGGAGTGGGAATGGAAGGAGTGGAGTGGGAATGGAAGGAGTGGAGTGGGAATGGAAGGAGTGGAGTGGGAATGGAAGGAGTGGAGTGGGAATGGAAGGAGTGGAGTGGGAATGGAAGGAATGAAGTGGGAATGGAAGGGATGGAGTGGGAATGGAAGGAGTGGGAATGGAAGGAGTGGAGTGGGAATGGAAGGAATGAAGTGGGAATGGAAGGGATGGAGTGGGAATGGAAGGGATGGAGTGGGAATGGAAGGGATGGAGTGGGAGTGGAAGGAATGAAGAGAATTAGAGAGATATGAGTGGGTTATTTTCCAGATCGTTTTGGCGGTGTCGTAAGTTCAGCATTCTCACTCGTTATTTCAATCAGTATCCAGGATACCTGCAGGTATCATAGATACCAATTAAAGTACCTAATAAGTTAAAATGCTACATCGTATTTTTCTTATCTTATTTGACCGAAAATGTGGAACTGTCCGATAACTCTGAACTGCCCCTAATAATAATTTAATAGTGCCATTTTTCATGGAGAAGGTCATGCTCCTTTTATTTGTCTGGAGTTTTTTGTTTTTAGTTCCCTTGGAATCATGAAATACTTTGCAAAAACTGACACTAATTTGTTTTCGAGGGAACTTTCGCCCGTCTGGAAACATTTACTGAAACTATGAGAATATTAAACTGATTCAGAGTGTGTATCTTTGTGGAGTGTGTGTATCTTTGTAGAGTGTGTGTATCTTTGTAGAGTGTGTGTATCTTTGTAGAGTGTATGTATCTTTGTAGAGTGTGTGTATCTTTGTAGAGTGTGTGTATCTTTGTAGAGTGTGTGTATCTTTGTAGAGTGTGTGTATCTTTGTAGAGTGTGTGTATCTTTGTAGAGTGTGTGTATCTTTGTAGATTGTGTGTATCTTTGTAGAGTGTGTGTATCTTTGTAGAGTGTGTGTATCTTTGTAGAGTGTGTGTATCTTTGTAGAGTGTGTGTATCTTTGTAGATTGTGTGTATCTTTGTAGAGTGTGTGTATCTTTGTAGAGTGTGTGTATCTTTGTAGAGTGTGTGTATCTTTGTAGAGTGTGTGTATCTTTGTAGAGTGTGTGTATCTTTGTAGAGTGTGTGTATCTTTGTAGAGTGTGTGTATCTTTGTAGAGTGTGTGTATCTTTGTAGAGTGTGTGTATCTTTGTAGAGTGTGTGTATCTTTGTAGAGTGTGTGTATCTTTGTAGAGTGTGTGTATCTTTGTAGAGTGTGTGTATCTTTGTAGAGTGTGTGTATCTTTGTAGAGTGTGTATCATTGAGTTCAATAAATTATCAAAATTGCAAAATAATTTTTTACGCACATACAAACAAGTTTGGAATTTACCAAAGTATTAGGTTTTAGAATTGCATCTGGAAGAAAATAATCATTCGTGTGATCGTTGATCCTAAAGAATGAATAATAGCTTTAATCACTTTATTGTGCAGCACTATAAGTTTGTTTCTTAAAACATAAGCAGTGTTAATGTTGACTTCAACTACATACACAAAATGAGATGCACAATTGAAATATAAATATATTTCATACTGACAATGGCAATACATCATTTTATTTATACAGAAGATCTATCACTTCAGACAACCTACTAAAAGTTTGATCAATATGCTTCGATAAACTAAGCTGACTATCAATTTACATTCCTAAAAAATAAACATATTTGATTTTCTTCAGTCTTGTGTTGCCGACAAATGATGTCACACACATCAATATCACTTCTATATGAGGAAACCTGGTGATTAGTCTCATCAACATGTAGGGTGAGTTCTGAATTACCGGTCGGTTTCACATTTTCGGTCATACATATAGGAGAAAACTGGATGATAATAATTATTGAATATTTATTTCAATTGGTATCCATGATACCTACAGGTATCATGGATACAAATTGAATATGAATATTCTCTTATATGACTGAAATTGGGAAACCGACCGATAATTCGGAACTTACCCTACAGTCAACTTAGTTGAATCTAGCCATTCTAGTACAGTCTTCAAAGTATTATCGACATCTACTGCAGCATAGTACTTTTGATTTCTACCAAGAGAATAAAAGAGCGTGCAATCGTCAGCATAGAGCGTAAATCTAAACTCAGGTGCTGAATAGGTAATGTCATTTATGAATATTAGAAACAACAGTGGTCCAAAACTGAGCCTTGAGGTACTCCACATTTAGTGGTCCCTGCAACTGAGGTGACGCCAGAGAAAGATACAAATTGACTTCTATCACTGAAGTAAGATTTAAATCCTCCATGACACACCGTAGTGCCAGAGTTTACGTAGAACAGCATGATTCACACAATCGAAAGCTTTCCGGAAGTCAATGAAAGCAGTTTATTTATTTAATTCATTTTAAACAAATTTAAACAGACCAGTAGCTGCATTTACCGGACCTCTAATGCTACGGAAACCGGATTGATGAGAAATGATGATGGACTTATCTCAGCTATATTCATACAAACTGGTATAAATACCCTTCTCAAATATCTTACTATATATAGGTAAAACTGAGACAGGCCTGTAGTCTCCAACATCACTGACATTTTCGCTCTAAAAAGTAGATTCACTCTTAAAAACTCAGTTCTCTGTACCATTTGGCTTAGCTTTTTCCATTCATGTTACTCTCCTAACTCAATTAATTCATCAAATTGTTGTTTTTATATGCAGAGTGTTTTAGTTCTGTGGGACAGTTACTATAGTCATTGTAAGTACTGGGACAGTTACTATAGTCATTGTAAGTACTGTGACAGTTACTATAGTCATTGTAAGTACTGGGACAGTTACTTTAGTCATTGTAAGTACTGGGACAGTTACTATAGTCATTGTAAGTACTGGGACAGTTACTATAGTCATTGTAAGTACTGGGACAGTTACTTTAGTCATTGTAAGTACTGGGACAGTTACTATAGTCATTGTAAGTACTGTGACAGTTACTATAGTCATTGTAAGTACTGGGACAGTTACTATAGTCATTGTAAGTACTGGGACAGTTACTATAGTCATTGTAAGTACTGGGACAGTTACTATAGTCATTGTAAGTACTGGGACAGTTACTATAGTCATTGTAAGTACTGGGACAGTTACTATAGTCATTGTAAGTACTGGGACAGTTACTTTAGTCATTGTAAGTACTGGGACAGTTACTTTAGTCATTGTAAGTACTGGGACAGTTACTATAGTCATTGTAAGTACTGTGACAGTTACTATAGTCATTGTAAGTACTGGGACAGTTACTTTAGTCATTGTAAGTACTGGGACAGTTACTATAGTCATTGTAAGTACTGGGACAGTTACTATAGTCATTGTAAGTACTGTGACAGTTACTTTAGTCATTGTAAGTACTGTGACAGTTACTTTAGTCATTGTAAGTACTGTGACAGTTACTATAGTCATTGTAAGTACTGGGACAGTTACTATAGTCATTGTAAGTACTGGGACAGTTACTATAGTCATTGTAAGTACTGAGACAGTTACTATAGTCATTGTAAGTACTGAGACAGTTACTATAGTCATTGTAAGTACTGGCACAGTTACTATAGTCATTGTAAGTACTGGCACAGTTACTATAGTCATTGTAAGTACTGGGACAGTTACTATAGTCATTGTAAGTACTGTGACAGTTACTATAGTCATTGTAAGTACTGTAACAGTTACTATAGTCATTGTAAGTACTGTGACAGTTACTATAGTCATTGTAAGTACTGGGACAGTTACTATAATCATTGTAAGTACTGTTACAGTTACTTTTGTCATTGCATCCATAATTCACTGAATGCGTATCTATGATACACTTGATGCGTATCTATGATACACTTGATGCGTATCCATGGTACACTAGATGCGTATCCATGGTACATTAGATGCGTATCCATGGTACACTAGATGCGTATCCATGGTACACTAGATGCGTATCCATGATACACTAGATGCGTATCCATGATACACTAGATGCGTATCCATGATACACTAGATGCGTATCCATGATACACTAGATGTGTATCCATGATACTCCCTATAACAATGCCCCTGGCTCCCTAATAACTAACTAATTAGGCTGAATGTTATTTTCATTCACTTCATTGATATACAGTGATGACTCTATTCAAATAGGAATTATGTGAACTCTCTTCATCGGACTAAACTAATCAGTTTTAATTAGGTAGTAAAAGTAATTGCATTAATTATTGCTAATAACTACTTAATGTATATTATTAGGTAGTGAGGTAAGACAAGAACTACCAATTAAAATAAAAGTGGGATAATCATTATTTTTTTCTATGATCGTAAATGTGGAATAGTCCTATAATTCAGAACCTTCCCTATATATAAAATTACTCTGTATGTTCTATATATTATTCATATATTTATTATTTTCAAGTGTACATTTTCATATTGGATCAATAATAAAATTTAGTTTATTCACACAGACTCTTCTCCTACTTGTGTAGTTTGTGTATTTTATTCACAAATTACAACAGTTCCATTGGTTTAAGGCAATTGCTTCACCACACCAAACTTACGAATAAAATACCAATAACATAATTATGGCCCTATTTGCTGAGTGGTGGGGGAGGGAGGCGGGGCATCCGGTGTGAGGGGTATTACATTGGGGGTAGATATCCTGATGGAGAAGGGATGCATATCTGGATGGAGAAGGGATGCATATCCTGATGGAGAAGGGATGCATATCTGGATGGAGAAGGGATGCATATCCTGATGGAGAAGGGATGCATATCTGGATGGAGAAGGGATGCATATCCGGATGGAGAAGGGATGCATATCCGGATGGAGAAGAGATGCATATCCAGATGGAGAAGGGATGCATATCCGGATGGAGAAGGGATGCATATCCGGATGGAGAAGGGATGCATATCCGAATGGAGAGGGGATGCATATCCGGATGGAGAAGGGATGCATATCCGGATGGAGAAGGGATGCATATCCGGATGGAGAAGGGATGCATATCCGGATGGAGAAGGGATGCATATCTTGATGGAGAAGGGATGCATATCCGGATGGAGAAGGGATGCATATCCGAATGGAGAGGGGATGTATATCCGGTTGGAGAAGGGATGCATATCCGGATGGAGAAGGGATGCATATCCGGATGGAGAAGGGATGCATATCCGGATGGAGAAGGGATGCATATCCGGATGGAGAAGGGATGCATATCCGGATGGAGAAGGGATGCATATCCGGATGGAGAAGGGATGCATATCCGGATGGAGAAGGGATGCATATCCGGATGGAGAAGGGATGCATATCCGGATGGAGAAGGGATGCATATCCGGATGGAGAGGGGATGCATATCCGGATGGAGAAGGGATGCATATCCGGATGGAGAAGGGATGTATATCCGGATGGAGAAGGGATGCATATCCGGATGGAGAAGGGATGTATATCTGGATGGAGAAGGGATTCATATCCGGATGGAGAAAGATATTCATATTCAAAAGTTAATTCATTCTCTCATTTCTATCTCGGTTCACACAGATGTGTTAATTTTAAAAGTTTCTAATTTAGGAATAATTATTTACTCTGTACACTAATTTATTTTCCTCATCAGGTATTCATTGCAAGTTTGTATAAAATAGATACAACTCTCCCCCCCCCCTTCCCCCGGTACAAGTAGGGGGTGGGGTGGGGGGTCTAATTCAGTTATCCCAATGGGGGGGGGGAGTATTTTCACGGTGAATTTAATTTGTTCGTAAGTACGGAATGATGCACAGCAAAGTCTATTGGGAATTAATTGTCCTGTCAATCAGCTGTTAACGCGCGTACCTGCGTCTGCTTTGCCGTAAAATGCGATTTACGCCCCAGGACAGACGCGAAAAATACGATTAAATCATTGGGGGGACGTGACTTGAATTGAAGATTTTCTAGTGTTTTGTCCGGGAGCTTTTCAGTTAATTTTGTTCTTATTAAATTGGTATGAATTTTTTTATGATAACGTCAAAGTACTTGGAAATATGATACAATGAGGTCCTCTCTTTATCTTCTATGGCCCCACCATAACTTCCCCTCTCAATCTTCTATGGCCCCACCATAACTTCCTCTCTTTTTCTTCTATGGCCCCACCATAACTTCCTCTCTTAATCTTCTATGGCCCCACCATAACTTCCTCTCTCAATCTTCTATGGCCCCACCATAACTTCCTCTCTCAATCTTCTATGGCCCCACCATAACTTCCTCTCTTAATCTTCTATGGCCCCACCATAACTTCCTCTCTCAATCTTCTATGGCCCAACCATAACTTCCTCTCTTAATCTTCTATGGCCCCACCGTATCTTTCTCTCCATGAATTTTTTAGATATTAATTATATAATCAACAGATAATAAGTATTTAAAGTGTTTTATAATACATTTCTAAATTTATTTTGTCAATTATTTAACACAAATTTCTATAATTATTTCCCGAAAAATGTTAGTGAAATAATGTTCGCAATCTCCGTAGACTATTATCGTTCTATAGCAAAACTTCCATAGGGATATGGGGAAAGTTACGAATTATTAGTCTGTTTCACATCTTCGGTCTTATAAGAAAAAATAATACAATTATTATTCAATTGTTATTTTCCTTGGTATCCATGATACCTACAGGTATCTTTGATACCACATTAAAATACACCTGCAGGTATCAATTACACCAATTATTAAATAATATAATTTTTCTTATATGATCGATGATGTGAAACTGTCCGACAAATCGTCACTTATATATAACTTTGATTTAAGGCATTTATTTACACTAATCAGTTTAAATTGCAGGATTTATTTCATACTAGGCATTAATTATCATCAATTTATATAATAGGTAACTTGCAAGCTATTAGACAGTTCTACATCTTCGTTTATATAAAAAGATAAACAATTATCACTATTTTTCTAATATGATCGACAGTGTGGACCATTTCCATAACTCTGAACTCACCCCAGTTATTCTAATCCTCTCTACTTGTATCACTGTCTTTCTTTCCTAATTATAACTTTGTAAATTAGTTAAAAGATGCGATAGTTAGGCATTCTGATTGAGAATAAGCTTGCCAACTCATTTCAGTGCTAATCAAAGAATACCAATTAAAACTCCCATCCTCTCTCCTGATTGTCTTGCTAATGAATAGTAAATGTACTGGATAAACGCAGGCAAACTTATGGTGGGGCCATGGAAGATGGAGAGAGAGTTATGGTTCGAGAGAAGTCTTAATCTTCTATGGCCGCTGCATAATTCTCTATCAATCATCTGTGGCCACCATAACTCTCTCTCTTTCTATCATCTATGGCCCCACCATAACTCTCTCACTATCATCATCTATGGCCCACCATAACTCTTTCTCCCTCTCTCTCTATCATCTAACTTGTGTTTCACAATATATTCTAACGTAAAAACATTACAATTAATTTAGCCTCACTTTATTTCTATCTAACTTCAATACATTTTAATGTACAAATACAATTTTTTTTCTATTAATAATTAAATATTCTTCCAGTTGACAATTAAACTTTGCTTTATTACATTTTAATTGCAAATTCAATATATACAATTTAATATTCATCCAAGTGACACTAAAATTTCCTTTATTGCATTTTAATTGCATATTCAATAAATACAATTTAATACCCTTCGAAAGTAAAATAAATTTTGCTTTATTAGATTTTAATTGCATATTCAATAAATGCAATTTAATACCCTCCCAATAGACAATTAAACTTTACTTTATTAACCTCCAGGCCAATATTTACATATCACTCCCTCTGCTTCATAAAATGCCAGAGGGTGGGGTTCCACTACCCCCTCTTTCTCCCCCACCCCTGCATAGCTTCCCCCCCGGGAGTAAGGGGGCAAGCTATTTTATACCTCCAAGCTAAAACACCAGCGATATGAATCAGCTTCAATAGATTTCGCACATACGAGCGAATTCAAACCCTACATACCTACCTACCTACATACCTACCTACCATGCCAGAAACTTTATAGACTTTAAAATAGGTTGTGAATTATATAGACTTTAAAATAGGTTGTGAATTAGTATAGCAACGATAAGTCTATACAGTGGGTCTGCAAAAATGTATCCACCGCCATCGAATATATCTTGTAAGTACTATATATAATTCATTACTATAAATAAATAATTCATTAATATTAATCTACGTAACATATGGACGATGATTTGACATATGAACGATGATTTAACATATGAACGATGATTTAACATATGGACGATGATTTAACATATGGACGATGATTTATCATACATACGATTATCATGAACGATGATTTATCATATATACGATTATCATGAACGATGATTTAAAATATGAACGATGATTTAACATATAGACGATGATTTAATATATGAACGATGATTTAATATATAGACGATGATTTAACATATGAACGATGATTTAACATATGAACGATGATTTAATATATGAACGATGATTTAATATATGAACGATGATTTATTATATGAACGATGATTTAATATATGTGGACGATGATTTAACATAAGGATGATGATTGGCCATATGAACGATAATATGCCATATGAACGATAATTTGCCATATGAACGATAATTTGCCATATGAACGATAATATGCCATATGAACGATGATTTGCCATATGAACGATAATATGCCATATGAACGATAATTTGCCATATGAACGATAATTTGCCATATGAACGATAATATGCCATATGAACGATGATTTGCCATATGAACGATAGTCTTGCTTTTTGAACGATAACTCTTCTAGAACGATAACGCTCCAAGAAGGATAATTCAGCTTATGATTTCAGGGTAAAATGCCGTAATATTTCCCTAGGTGCCCTTTAAGTTCTCCCCTAAATACAATCGGATTACCCTAAACACTTCATCCAAATTTGTGATGCTAATCTTAACTTAGGAACCAAATCCCATGGCAAATTAAACTAAAAACACTAATGCCAGTTCAAAAGTTTCCCCCGGTGGGGGAAGTAAAGTTTTCTACTGCACAAACTGCTGCAGTTTATTGACTTCCTTCAGTTAAATACTCCCCAAAAGTACTGCAGCCCAGTAAAGTCTGCTGACTTATTGTGCTGTTGTTGGTAGCGGCAAAGGAATGGGCCGGTAGTGGGAGTGAGTGGGACATAAGACACAGGGTGAGATGTGGATGTGTATAGTGTTATTAATCCTTCACTGCGCACTTTATTTACAGCTATTGGTTGCTTTCTCCCCTCCTAACAACTTACTGGTTGTTCTAACAACTCACTAGTTGTTCTTACAACTCACTAGTTGTTCTAACAACTCACTAGTTGTTCTAACAACTCACTGGTTGTTCTAACAACTCACTAGTTGTTCTTACAACTCACTAGTTGTTCTAACAACTCACTAGTTGTTCTAACAACTCACTGGTTGTTCTAACAACTCACTAGTTGTTCTTACAACTCACTGGTTGTTCTAACAACTCACTGGTTGTTCTAACAACTCACTAGTTGTTCTTACAACTCACTGGTTGTTCTAACAACTCACTAGTTGTTCTAACAACTCACTGGTTGTTCTAACAACTCACTGGTTGTTCTAACAATTCACTGGTTGTTCTAACAACTCACTAGTTGTTCTAACAATTCACTAGTTGTTCTAACAACTCACTAGTTGTTCTAACAACTCACTAGTTGTTCTAACAACTCACTAGTTGTTCTAACAACTCACTAGTTGTTCTAACAACTCACTAGTTGTTCTAACAACTTGCTGGTTGTTCTAACAACTCACTGGTTGTTCTAACAACCTCTCCAGTCTCCACTCCATAGTCTGTCGTCACATCGATCAATGACGTCTCATTCTCACCAGGAATCCTTGGCTTCCATTCTCTCCTGACGTACAAATTAGAATTGTCTTTGCAGTGATGGATGTAAGGTAGTTTGTTACAGGCTACACTGCACAAATTAAGGGGGGGGGGAGGTGATGTGGAGGAAAGGGTATTCTCAATCATTATACACAGGGTAATAATTATTTCCTGAACATAATAAATTAGGATAAGTACTTCATTTATTCTAATTTTGACTTCATTTTCTACTACAGTATGATCCACAATGATTATACTAAAACAAAATTCCTTAAAAATATTGATGTTTGATGGATTTGTCAATGTCAGGACATTTATGTTTTTTTCAGCAAATGTTCAAAATGTCATCCAAGGAGGTGTCTACACAGCTAGGCTCGTTTCTTCGTATGACGCATCATCTTGCGAGTACCTTCCTCGCTCATGGTGACGGCAAAATTTTAACACGACAGTTTTGTGTTCAGTTAGAGTGTGTAGGCCCATACTATAGTAGCAGTTAAGACGTCGCGTTTTAACTGCAAGTATATTATGGGCCTCAGAGTGCGTGTTTCACATCTGATGATATATGCCAAAACTTGCAACAAAAAAGAAAAGTCAAGAGGCGATAAGTCAGTTCGGAGAATTTGGGGTCTAATGGTGGTTCGTCCTGCGAGAAATTATCCTTTCATCGATTTTTGAATCCTGATTTTCAAGGCATTCGTCAGTCACATGGCAGCTGCCGCCATCCTGCTGGAACCAATATTGACGTCTTGACCCAAAATTCTTAACTGAATTTCACTTAGTATTTTAAGGACTTTCTCCAAGTACACATTTACGGATCCCGCGAACCAAACAACAGAGAGGATCTTCCAATCCACAATCCCCAGCCAAGCCATCACTTTTTCACAATGTGCTTTCTGGCATTCGATTACAGAGTGGAGATTAGTGGGTGCCCAGTGCCGATGTACCTGCTTCTTTGGTGACAGTTTCAGGACGAACATTTTTTCGTTTGACCATATGACTCTCTGAAACCACTCTTCTTCGAACCTCAACCAAAAGGTACATCCTGCCAACCTGTACTCCATATTGGCTTGTTGAGATTTTTTCTTGAAATCCTCCAGATTGCCCCGTAGCTCAAACCAAAAACTGTTACCGCTTCTCTTACAGACTTACATGGCACTTTGTATTTTATTCGGAAAAACAATTGTACAATAATTGTACGTGGATTCTTAAATATCTTCTGAATGCTCTTTATAGAAATTGGACCTACTTGATACCCATGAACTTTTCATACTTTGCGATGATAAAAATATTTTGTTGTATCTTTCATTGTGGATGATACTGTTCTAATATTTGACCATTTATTCAATGACAGTGCCACAGGTCACTACAGTACATGCCTGTACTCTCAGTCACTCAAAGTTAGTCTTTGACTCTAATTTGAGGGGTTTGCCCCTTGCCTTTGATCTGGAGATGAGTCAACATGACTCTAACCGTTTGACTCGAGTGACTCCTTTGACTCTTATCGAATTAATGCACTTATGACTAAAGTGCTGCTTCCATTTCCCTCATTTATGTCTAATATGGGGTAGTTCCGAGTTATTAACAGTTACACATTTCCGACCATATGAGTAGAAGTATTTAATAATTATTACTGTTATTTTAATTGGCATCCACGATTATAAACCATGATGCCTGCGGGTATCATGGATACTAATTATAAACCTTGATACATGCAGGTATCATGGATACTAATTATAAACCTTGATACATGCAGGTATCATTGATACCGATTCAAGTAATAGTTAATTAATAATCATTATATACTTTTTACTCTTTATGATCGAAGATGTAGAACATTCGATTACATGGAATGTATTATTTGTAATTAAACTCTAATTTGAACATTAGTTCCCTCTCTCTCAGTTCATTTGTAGTATTTCATTACCCTCGAATGAAAAGAGAGGGGAAAATGTGTGTGTTTTACCAAAGAGAATTAATCCTTAGTGATTAGCATCATATGGCCACATTGTAACAACATTGCATTGCCACATTGTAACAACATTGCATTGCCACATTGTAACAACATTGCATTGCCACATTGTAACAACATTGCATTGCTACATTGTAACAACATTGCATTGCCACATTGTAACAACATTGCATTGCTACATTGTAACAACATTGCATTGCCACATTGTAACAACATTGTATTGCTACATTGTAACAACATTGCATTGCCACATTGTAACAACATTGCATTGCCACATTGTAACAACATTGTATTGCTACATTGTAACAACATTGCATTGCCACATTGTAACAACATTGCATTGCCACATTGTAACAACATTGCATTGCTACATTGTAACAACATTGCATTGCCACATTGTAACAACATTGTATTGCTACATTGTAACAACATTGCATTGCCACATTGTAACAACATTGCATTGCCACATTGTAACAACATTGTATTGCTACATTGTAACAACATTGCATTGCCACATTGTAACAACATTGCATTGCCACATTGTAACAACATTGCATTGCCACATTGTAACAACATTGCATTGCCACATTGTAACAACATTGCATTGCCACATTGTAACAACATTGCATTGCCACATTGTAACAACATTGCATTGCCACATTGTAACAACATTGCATTGCCACATTGTAACAACATTGCATTGCCACATTGTAACAACATTGCTACAATGTACCATTTTTAATTATAAAGAATATTCCTAGTTATTTAAACCAAATGCAAAGAATGGAAATTAGAGTTGGAATCTGACTAGCGAATAGTAAGAATATTAATTATTTTAATTATATAATTATATAAGTAAACCATTATTTTTAAAGGTAAACTAAATTAATATTTAAAGCAGTACATTTTCTTACATAAGTATTATCCTTATCATCTTTGTTATCAGTACTTTAACCTCTACTGTTTTTTTTTCTTACAGGCACTTGTGACGTCAACTGTTAATTCCAACTGTAAGAGAACTGTGAGTGTCTAAACTTAAATTTTAATTTAAAAATGAGTTATGATGAGTTATGATGAGTTATGATGAGTTACGATGAGTTACGATGAGTTATCATCAGTTATGATGAGTTTCGATGAGTTTCGATGAGTTATGATGAGTTATGATGAGTTATGATGAGTTATCATCAGTTATGATGAGTTTCGATGAGTTTCGATGAGTTTCGATGAGTTATGATGAGTTATGATGAGTTATGATGAGTTATCATCAGTTATGATGAGTTATCATCAGTTATGATGAGTTTCGATGAGTTTCGATGAGTTTCGATGAGTTATGATGAGTTATGATGAGTTATAGTTCTTTTGAGCTTTATGGTTAATTATGTTTTAAGTTAATGTGATTTTTACTTTATTCTGAATAATGAAACATATTGTAGGTAATTTGTGTAAGTAAGTAATTGAAAAGTAATGTAAGTAATTTCTCATGTAAGTAATTTGTGTTTATTAGTTAGTTATTTATCGTAATGCTTTATCGTCACGATGAAATGGTTAATTCTCGCATTTTTATTGTGAATATGATGAGAAGCTTTAGGGTAAGTTCTGAGTTATCGGACGGTTCCATATTTCCGATCGTAAATAAAAAGTGTTAAATGGTCTGGTTTAAAAATTTTATTCTACAGGAGATACCATTTTCTCTTATGATCGCAAATGTGGAATCGTCCGATAACTCGTAAATTAGCCTACAACATTCATGGACATAATTAACTAGGTCTCTCCACCTAGTCACTAGGTGCCTAGCAACTAGGTGTCTAGTGACTAGGTGCCTAGCAACTAGGTGGTATAACATCACCCTTTCTTCACTCCCAAGTTCTGTTCTAATTCTCAAAGTTGTTGCCCCTTACCATTAGAGTCTGAGCCCAACTTCTGGTCTTCAACTCCAGACCAAACACGGTAGACCTCATCAAAGTTCAGCCCAGGGGCGAGCCATACTATGGGGTAAGTGACGAGTTATTGGGCAGTTACATACGTACAGCAAAAATATGTTTATTTTTATTTAAAATAAAGAGTTAAACTTTTCTCTCTTACTTGTCCGAAAATGTGGAACTGTCCGACAACTCGTAACTTACCTTAGAATTTCCTGACGTGCTTTTCTCTGGGTTGAACTTTGTTGAGGATAATTGTGATTTACCATTGTGATGTAGTTTGTAACTAGAGACACTGTTATTTAAGTACAAATAAGGTATAGTCACTGTCTCCGATATATCCTTTAGTCGCAGAAATTTTCCCTGTGAATTGTAAATCTCCATGTTTATATTGGAAAATTGTAAATATGATTTAAACAATGAAATATCTAGTTAAAATGTTAATCCGTGAATAGTTTTCTTATATGATTGAATATGTTTACATATTCCGGACCGCTAACCTAACCTAATGTGAATTTACAATTCACAAATTACTCCCGAGAAAATTCCTCCTGGGAAAATTCCTCCTAGGTAAATTCCTCCAGAGAAAATTCCTCCAGAGAAAATTCCTGTTGGGAAAATTCCTCCTAGGTAAATTCCTCCTAGGTAAATTCCTCCAGAGAAAATTCCTCCAGAGAAAATTCCTGTTGGGAAAATTCCTGTCACAGTTAGATAGACCCTTTTCCTGATATGACTGGAACTCTATCAACAAGATGGAGCCTTTCCCCTGATTGTTTGTACTTTTCTGTAACATTGTTGGTGTATGTTTTATTTTGGCCAAGATAGGAAGAAGGTTCATATAATATTAATAAGGAAGGCCAAGCTTAAAGGTGAAGTCTCTACCTTCTTTGTCTCTTTGTATACACCCTAATTAGCAAATGAAGGCACAGACTGCATTGCAAACAAAAAACACTACTGTGCCTTTATCAGTCATTTCAGTTTTGTCATTTTTTTAAATATCCTAATTAAATTTTTATTGTTTTATATACATAAATTTTATATATCTATAATATACTGAATACAGTTTTTATAGCTTATATATTATATACATTTAATTTTTTTCTCATATGTACTGGCATACAGTAATTCTTGGTTTTAAATCCACTCTACAGTTATTAACTACCTTCCATTTTCTTCTTTTCTTTTGTTGTTCTCCTAGCTACTCTTACTCACTCTTAGCCCCTAGCTACTCTTACTCTTAGTATCTCACTCACCCTTACTCTCACACTTCTCTCCTAGCTACTCTTACCCCCCCTTCCCCTCTTACTCCCCATTTCCCCAGGGGGCTATCCATTGTAACTTTGTTACCTCTACTCTCTGTAGTCAGACCCTAACTTTTACCGCAACTTTTTACCCTATGCTAGTGTTAGTTTTTACCGTTTTACCATTAGTTTTACCCCAATGTTAGTTTTTACCCCACGTCCTCTAATTCCGTTTCTTTTTACCCCAAATAGCTCCAATTGCGGGTAAAACGGTGTCTCTTTTACCCCAACACCGCCTATGTTGTTTTTGCAAGTTAAAGACTAATGATTACTTAACAGAGTATGGAAACTAAATTGCTGAACGATAACAATTAAAGTTGTTCTTATTTTTTATGTTGATGTGCCTTTATTCGGCCACTTTCCTTTCTGACTGCTTCTTCCAGTCCCTTTGTATTTAATTTCCTTCTGACGTCATCAATTTGTTCTGTAGTTCCAAAGCAGACGCTAAACCTCTACTAAATTATTTGGTCTACTTATTCTACTTTGATATCGCATATTATCATTTGAACTGTATCATGTTTATGAGAAACATATTGTTGACAATTGATTAAATTGGAAGACAACAACAATATTATTTAATTTGCATTTTCTAGTTTTAACATACTAGTTTCTATAATAGAATAGAAATCATTTTATTTAATTATATGCATTTTCTATTTTATTTAACTAATCAAAAGTAAATGAAATATTTGAAGTGAAATCCGTAGACTTGTTTGTGATTTCATGTGAATTCCTCTGTAGGATGAGTTGCAAATTATCGCACAGTTCCACATCTACGATCATATATGAGAATATGTATTATTATTATTAACTATTATTTTTAATCATAATATTTTTTTAATTAAAAAAAAATAATTAATTAGTATCCATGATAGCTACCTTAGGGTATCATGGATACCAATTAATATAAAAGTTAAATAATAATCATTATATACAATTCTTAATGATCGTATATGTGGAACTATCCAATAACGTGTAAACTGCCCTATATTTACATCAGTTTCAACTTTAAATACTAACGAAACAATCGATACGAGTAATTTCATTAAATACATTCTGAACTATAATATTTAATCTCTAAACTACTAATTCACATCTTTTAACAAAGTTTTGCAATGGAAGTCACCGTTATAAATTGCATTAACTGCACAGGGTATATTGTTTCATATCCTGTCTATTCAATTACTATTCATTTGAAGGTGTAAAAAATGCTATGCTAATTCGTGTTTATTAACTCAATATTCTCGACAATTTGGTGCAGTGTTCCACTTTGAAAGATTCGGAATATTTTGCCACCGAGGAAAAGTTTCACCGTGTGACAGTCAATATGGAACTTTTAATTAATTTGTACACTCTGTTTTATTCCCTGTTTGATTAAAACAGGACATTTAATCACTATTTTATTATCTGTTAAATTAGATTAAAACAGGACATTTAATCACTATTTTATTATCTGTTAGATTAGATTAAAACAGGACATTTAATCACTATTTTATTATCTGTTAGATTAAAACAGGACATTTAATCACTATTTTCTTATCTGTTTGATTATAACAGGACATTTAATCACTATTTTATTATCTGTTAGATTAAAACAGGACATTTAATCACTATTTTATTATCTGTTTGATTATAACAGAACATTTAATCACTTTTATTCTCTGTTAGATTAAAACAGGACATTTAATCACTATTTTATTATCTGTTTGATTATAACAGAACATTTAATAACTTTTATTCTCTGTTAGATTAAAACAGGACATTTAATCACTATTTTATTATATGTTTGATTATAACAGGACATTTAATCACTATTTTATTATATGTTTGATTATAACAGGACATTTAATCACTATTTTATTATATGTTTGATTATAACAGGACATTTAATCACTATTTTATTATATGTTTGATTATAACAGGACATTTAATCATATTTTTCCATAGTTTATATCTATTATTTTTTTAATTCTTCACTCAATGTTTAACTCCAAACAGGCAAAGTTAATATAATATGAATATGCATTAATTATTCAATATATATTTTATTAGATAAATTCTAATTACAAAGGATTAATTATCAGTCAAAGGGAAAATAAAATGAACGTGTAAGCGGATTAACGGCATTGATTATAGTGATTAAATTATAATAATGTTGATGATTAAATTATCTCCTCTGTTGCTGCGAGGTGTGAGGATGACTTGCAGTATTTGCACTGTCCGATAACTCAGAAAATACCCTTAAACATCTTTGGAAAATACAGACCGCTAGTTACTAGAAAACTAAATACATTATACAACTAGAGGACGCGCACTCGTAGAGCGCATAGCTTTGCCACCGCTCACAAATGACCTTAACCATTCAATAATCCTTGAGTTTTGATGACCTTGACCTTTGACCCGATCGCTCCCAAAATCTAATTTAATGGTTACTGGACATTGACCAATCGTCCCATCAAATTTCAGGCTATTTGGTTGAACATTTTTGAGTTAAGCGAGTAACAAGATTGCAAATAAATAAATGTCGATCAAAACATACCCTTCTGCTCTTTGCGAAGGTAAATAATGTGTCAGACTATCAAGTCTTCACATTGGGGGAGGGGGAGGTACCGTGCAGGCCTGGAGGGGGGGGGGGTTATTCGCTAACGAGAAGAAGATTTGAACGAAACAAAAGGAAACAAAATAATCAATGCTGCGGAACAAGAAGAGATGAGAGAAATAACACCAAGAGATGAGAGAAGTAACACCAAGAGATGAGAGAAGTAACACCAAGAGATGAGAGAAATAACACCAAGAGAACAGAGAAGTAACACCAAGAGAAGAGAGAAGTAACACCAAGAGAAGAGAGAAGTAACACCAAGAGATGAGAGAAGTAACACCAAGAGTAGAGAGAAGTAACACCAAGAGATGAGAGAAGTAACACCAAGAGATGAGAGAAATAACACCAAGAGATGAGAGAAATAACACCAAGAGAACAGAGAAGTAACACCAAGAGAAGAGAGAAGTAACACCAAGAGAAGAGAGAAGTAACACCAAGAGATGAGAGAAGTAACACCAAGAGTAGAGAGAAGTAACACCAAGAGTAGAGAGAAGTAACACCAAGAGTAGAGAGAAGTAACACCAAGAGTAGAGAGAAGTAACACCAAGAGAAGAGAGAAGTAACACCAAGAGAAGAGAGAAGTAACACCAAGAGATGAGAGAAGTAACACCAAGAGATGAGAGAAGTAACACCAAGAGATGAGAGAAGTAACACCAAGAGATGAGAGAAGTAACACCAAGAGAAGAGAGAAGTAACACCAAGAGATGAGAGAAGTAACACCAAGAGATGAGAGAAGTAACACCAAGAGATGAGAGAAGTAACACCAAGAGAACAGAGAAGTAACACCAAGAGAAGAGAGAAGTAACACCAAGAGATGAGAGAAGTAACACCAAGAGATGAGAGAAGTAACACCAAGAGATGAGAGAAGTAACACCAAGAGAAGAGAGAAGTAACACCAAGAGAAGAGAGAAGTAACACCAAGAGAAGAGAGAAGTAACACCAAGAGAAGAGAGAAGTAACACCAAGAGAAGAGAGAAGTAACACCAAGAGAAGAGAGAAGTAACACCAAGAGAAGAGAGAAGTAACACCAAGAGATGAGAGAAGTAACACCAAGAGATGAGAGAAGTAACACCAAGAGATGAGAGAAGTAACACCAAGAGATGAGAGAAGTAACACCAAGAGATGAGAGAAATAACACCAAGAGATGAGAGAAATAACACCAAGAGAACAGAGAAGTAACACCAAGAGAAGAGAGAAGTAACACCAAGAGATGAGAGAAGTAACACCAAGAGTAGAGAGAAGTAACACCAAGAGTAGAGAGAAGTAACACCAAGAGTAGAGAGAAGTAACACCAAGAGATGAGAGAAGTAACACCAAGAGATGAGAGAAATAACACCAAGAGAACAGAGAAGTAACACCAAGAGAAGAGAGAAGTAACACCAAGAGATGAGAGAAGTAACACCAAGAGTAGAGAGAAGTAACACCAAGAGTAGAGAGAAGTAACACCAAGAGTAGAGAGAAGTAACACCAAGAGTAGAGAGAAGTAACACCAAGAGAAGAGAGAAATAACACCAAGAGAAGAGAGAAGTAACACCAAGAGAAGAGAGAAGTAACACCAAGAGATGAGAGAAGTAACACCAAGAGATGAGAGAAGTAACACCAAGAGATGAGAGAAATAACACCAAGAGAACAGAGAAGTAACACCAAGAGAAGAGAGAAGTAACACCAAGAGATGAGAGAAGTAACACCAAGAGATGAGAGAAGTATTACCAAGAGATGAGAGAAGTAACACCAAGAGATGAGAGAAGTAACACCAAGAGATGAGAGAAGTAACACCAAGAGATGAGAGAAGTAACACCAAGAGAACAGAGAAGTAACACCAAGAGAAGAGAGAAGTAACACCAAGAGATGAGAGAAGTAACACCAAGAGATGAGAGAAGTAACACCAAGAGATGAGAGAAGTAACTCCAAGAGATGAGAGAAGTAACACCAAGAGAACAGAGAAGTAACACCAAGAGAACAGAGAAGTAACACCAAGAGATGAGAGAAGTAACACCAAGAGATGAGAGAAGTAACACCAAGAGATGAGAGAAGTAACACCAAGAGAACAGAGAAGTAACACCAAGAGAACAGAGAAGTAACACCAAGAGAACAGAGAAGTAACACCAAGAGATGAGAGAAGTAACACCAAGAGATGAGAGAAGTAACACCAAGAGATGAGAGAAGTAACACCAAGAGAAGAGAGAAGTAACACCAAGAGAAGAGAGAAGTAACACCAAGAGAAGAGAGAAGTAACACCAAGAGAAGAGAGAAGTAACACCAAGAGAAGAGAGAAGTAACACCAAGAGATGAGAGAAGTAACACCAAGAGATGAGAGAAGTAACACCAAGAGATGAGAGAAGTAACACCAAGAGATGAGAGAAGTAACACCAAGAGATGAGAGAAGTAACACCAAGAGATGAGAGAAGTAACACCAAGAGAAGAGAGAAGTAACACCAAGAGAAGAGAGAAGTAACACCAAGAGATGAGAGAAGTAACACCAAGAGATGAGAGAAGTAACACCAAGAGATGAGAGAAGTAACACCAAGAGAACAGAGAAGTAACACCAAGAGAACAGAGAAGTAACACCAAGAGAAGAGAGAAGTAACACCAAGAGAAGAGAGAAGTAACACCAAGAGAAGAGAGAAGTAACACCAAGAGATGAGAGAAGTAACACCAAGAGATGAGAGAAGTAACACCAAGAGATGAGAGAAGTAACACCAAGAGATGAGAGAAGTAACACCAAGAGATGAGAGAAGTAACACCAAGAGATGAGAGAAGTAACACCAAGAGATGAGAGAAGTAACACCAAGAGAAGAGAGAAGTAACACCAAGAGAAGAGAGAAGTAACACCAAGAGAAGAGAGAAGTAACACCAAGAGAAGAGAGAAGTAACACCAAGAGAAGAGAGAAGTACACTCTTACTCCTCTATAGGCCTATGTACACTCTTACTCCTCTATAGGCCTGTGTACACTCTTACTCCTCTATAGGCCTGTGTACACTCTTACTCTTCTATAGGCCTGTGTACACTCTTACTCTTCTATAGGCCTGTGTACACTCTTACTCTTCTATAGGCCTATGTGCACTCTTACTCTTCTATAGGCCTATGTGCACTCTTACTCTTCTATAGGCCTATGTGCACTCTTACTCTTCTATAGGCCTATGTGCACTCTAACTCTTCTATAGGCCTATGTGCACTCTAACTCTTCTATAGGCCTATGTGCACTCTAACTCTTCTATAGGCCTATGTGCACTCTAACTCTTCTATAGGCCTATGTGCACTCTAACTCTTCTATAGGCCTATGTGCACTCTTACTCCTCTATAAGCCTATGTGCACTCTTACTCCTCTATAGGCCTATGTGCACTCTTACTCCTCTATAGGCCTATGTGCGCTCTTACTCCTCTATAGGCCTATGTGCACTCTAACTCCTCTATAGGCCTATGTACACTCTAACTCCTCTATAGGCCTATGTACACTCTAACTCCTCTATAGGCCTATGTACACTCTAACTCCTCTATAGGCCTATGTACACTCTAACTCCTCTATAGGCCTATGTACACTCTTACTCTGTATGCTTATTGTCTCTACAAATTGACAGTAGTCTCTTTTCCACGCCGTCATCAGGAAGGTTCTCTGTCGTTGATTCTCAGTCACTTACGGCAGACTAATATTTAGTTATTGCTGTGACAATAGTGAGTGGTGGGTCTTTATCTACCAGAGAGACTTCATTAACTTCAAGTATTGATCTCGTTAATGAAAAACCAACTGTTTGTTTTAAATGTGAAGACTGTTCAAAATATACATATTTCGAATTGTTGCAACTTATTTTCGATATCATACACAGTATTGTACACATTTTAATAATTAGTATATACGGTAAATAGATATTGTATGAATGTTCTTCACCGTAAGAGTTCATCCCTAGTGGAATATTATTTGTGTATACGGTAAATAGATATTGTATGAATGTTCTTCACCGTAAGAGTTCATCCCTAGTGGAATATTATTTGTATTAACTGTAAATAAATATTGTATGAATGTTCTTCACCGTAAGAGTTCATCCCTAGTGGAATATTATTTGTATTGACTGTTAATAGATATTGTATGAATGTTCCTCACCGTAAGAGTTCATCCCCAGTGGAATATTATTTGTATTGACTGTAAATAGATATTGTATGAATGTTCTCCACCGTAAGAGTTCATCCCTAGTGGAATATTATTTGTATTGACTGTTAATAGATATTGTATGAATGTTCTTCACCGTAAGAGTTCATCCCCAGTGGAATATTATTTGTATTGACTGTTAATAGATATTGTATGAATGTTCTTCACCGTAAGAGTTCATCCCCAGTGGAATATTATTTGTATTGACTGTAAATAGATTTTGCTGCCGGTGGTGCAATCAATTGCTTCTTATCAAGTGCTGCTGGTGCAATCTATTGCTTCTTACCAAGTGCTGCCGTTGCAATCTATTGCTTCTAATCAAGTGCTGCCGGTGCAATCCATTGCTTCTTATCAAGTGCTGCCGTTGCAATCTATTGCTTCTTATCAAGTGCTGCCGGTGCAATCTATTGCTTCTTATCAAATGCTGCCGGTGCAATCTATTGCTTCTAATCAAGTGCTGCCGTTGCAATCTATTGCTTCTTATCAAGTGCTGCCGGTGCAATCTATTGCTTCTAATCAAGTGCTGCCGGTGCAATCAATTCTTTCCGAATCAAATTAAATCTTTTTGGGTGGTAGGCAGAATGTTTCAATTGCTTTTTTTTAATTTCATTTGTATTTTGTGCAACACTTTGCCAGGTGAAAAAGAATGAACATTAGCCAGTGGACCTGCAAAAGTGGACCCAAAGGGGGGGGGGGGGGGCAGTGGTGAAATTAACCCCCTTCCCAAAGGGATGGAAGGGGTACCACAATCAGCTACAGTGGAATCCTCTATAATAAACACATTTCTATTAGTTTTTAAATTTTATTGCAGACTATTTTATTATAGACTGAAGAATAATTTGTTCACTATAGAGGCTATATTCCAACTCATTCACTATAGAGGAGTTCTACTGTGCAGGATAGAACTGTATGTTGGTAATCACTAGTTAGTATTTATTATTCTTAATATTGAGCAGCAACATTAAAATAAAATAACTAGGAAAATATAAGAATGAAATTAATAAGACTGAATTGAATATTCAATTCTTTACTGCTTTTGGTAATAAAATCCACAGTTTAATCATGAGCGTCCTCTTCCATGCTATAAATTATGGAAGCATGTTTTGCTGCTCACCATAAATAAGGAATTATTAAACGAGCTATTCCTTTGTAAATTTATTGTGTCAAATGATGGGTGCCCACAGAGTTAAGTGATGTAAGTGATTACAGCTCTTCATTTTCCTCTTTGTGTCTCATTTACTTCTCTCCTCTAACGACTGACATGGAAATAACGTGAAAATGATGTGAAAATAACATTTTTTCTTCTTCGCTTTAGTTTTATGCTCCATTTTTTTCCTATTAAAATCTCATACGGCTTCTATTTCTAACAATATAGTTATTCTCTTTTGTCAAACCATTACAATAGCCTTAGTTAATTGTTATGCTTAACAACAATAGCCATAACAATATCCAGATGGTAATCCTTCACTAATAGGAAAGGCATCCCCATCCTTCCTTTTTATTCTCTATAACTCCATTCCCTAATTACTTTGATAGCATATAAATACATATAATTCGAATGCCCTCACTAATCCGTATATAATTGCTCTATGACTTTTTATCACTGAGTCCTTTGTATTTGATTCACGCTACCCCATAGAGGTATTAATCCTGCTCTTATTTCTTTGATGGTTCTAACTGTAAAAGCTTCTCCTGAACGCAGTACTGCCTCAGTGTATTCAATAGACAAAATAGTGAGAGTCGTCACTTCTCCTGTCATTAGTCTCAATTTTCTGTCAGTTTGCCTGTCAGGTTTCCGTCCACTTCACCTGTCAGTTTTTGGTCTAACAGTCAGTAGCTGGTGATTAATTTTGCTGACTGGTAGACTAGGTAATGTGGTAACATAGATACTGGTAGACTAGGTAATGTGGTAACATAGACACTGCTAGACTAGGTAATGTGGTAACATAGATACTGGTAGACTAGGTAATGTGGTAACATAGACACTGCTAGACTAGGTAAAGTGGTAACATAGACACTGCTAGACTAGGTAAAGTGGTAACATAGATACTGGTAGACTAGGTAATGTGGTAGCATAGATACTGGTACCATAAGTGTAAGTAATCTCAAAACAGGTTCCCTAGTTACTAGTTCACTAGTTTCTATTGCACTACTTTTTAGTGCACTAGTTACTGGAGTCCTGACTGCTTCATAATTTAATGCTGTCACGCAGTGTTGCAGTATGACAGAGTCTGATATTTATTGGTGTGAATTATCCTTTGCTGGTGAAGTAATCTAGCGTGAGTATCGGTGAATCTAGCGTGAGTACCGGTGAAGTTATCGGTAGTATCGGTGAAGTTATCGGTAGTATCGAGATTCCAAGAGTAATTACGATGTTTATAATTTAGCAGCGTAGTCGGTTTACTAGCGATGGTAATTGCAGAAGTTATTCACATTAAAATGGTACGGGTAAAATGTACCTGCATGATGACTGACGTTAGTGTGCGATATGCACTTTTACACGCTGCATTGGATTCATCAAAACTATGCACTTTAACACGCTATTGTATATTTTATTCACTGTGAAATTTTTATCAAAGTGATGAACATTCAAATTCATTTAGTTGGATAGTATAGTTTTATATTATAGTTTTATATTATAGTTTGATATTATAGTTTGATATTATAGTTTGATATTATAGTTTTATATTATAGTTTTATATTATAGTTTTATATTATAGTTTTATATTATAGTTTGATATTATAGTTTTATATTATAGTTTGATATTATAGTTTTATATTATAGTTTTATATTATAGTTTGATATTATAGTTTGATATTATAGTTTGATATTATAGTTTGATATTATAGTTTGATATTATAGTTTTATATTATAGTTTGATATTATAGTTTGAAATTTTTCTTAATGCAGAGATAGGAATGGTTTCTCATGGTTTTTCCTGTACATGTACATATATTGTATAGACAATAAGTTACATAGAATTAATTATGTTTGCGTTAGATATCTTGAAAGATCACATTATCTGAGATGTTTGAGTCATTAAGATTTATAGGTCACCTCGTTACCTCAACTCCAGATTTACGAATCGCCTCCATTTTTGCGGTCCTAGTTTACCGCACAACTCGAAAACCTGTTCAAATACTGGAAATCAAAATTGTACCAAGAAATGGAAGTATGTGCGAGCAAATCAGGTCATTCCAACAATCGTCATACCTTAAATTGTCTTTTAGCCTAATTGTCCTTGGCTCATCTGTCTTGGGGCTCAATTGACTTGCTGCTCATCTATCTAGGAGCTCAATATTCTTGGAGCTCAATTGTTTTGGGGCTCAATTATCTTGGTGATAAATTTTTTTTGGAGTCAAATTGTCCTGGGCTCAATTGTCTTGGGGCTCAATTATTTTGGAGCCCAATTGTCTGGGGCTCAATTATCTGAGCCCATCTGTCGGTCACTGCTCTTGTGTCCCTCTCTCTGTGTGTCCTTTTGTGTCCCCCACTTTGTTTGTGTCCCTCTCTCTGTGTGTTCTTTTGTGTCCCCCACTTTGTTTGTGTCCCTCTCTCTGTGTGTTCTTTTGTGTCCCCCTCTGTGTGTCCCACTTTGTGTCCCTCTCTCTGTGTGTCCCTCTGTGTCCCCCTCTGTGTGTCCCTTTGTGCCCCCCTCTGTGTGTCCCTCTCTGTGTCCCCCTCCCTTCCCTGGGTGGATAGGCTGAGGAATTCACCAATTAGGCCTAAGAATCTCCGTAGATTTCACAAGTTGCATCAAAGGGTGCAGTAGGCCTAAGGGGTTAGATAGGTCTATTAATTAACTCCTATACACTTTAATGGTCTGCAACATGCACTGCGACTTATGAACCAACTACATTGTTGTATCACAAACACCATTAAAATACTGTTATTATAATGTGAAGTAATAACTTGGAGTATCTCTTAATGTATTTTAGTATTTTTCTTATCCTCATCATATTGCTATATCCTTATAGTTAACTATACAAATGACTATCTGTTAAACATGTCTATGATTCAAACATGTCTCTCTCACTCTAACATGTCTCTCTCACTCTAACATGTCTCTCTCACTCTAACATGTCTCTCTCACTCTAACATGTCTCTCTCACTCTAACATGTCTATTTTCCCCCAATTACATTAAGTTCTGTGTAAAATCTCGCGTCTATTTCCTTCCAAAGTTCTTGGCTCGTTTCCTTTACTATTTTGTAAGAATAATTCTCTCTTCCTTCGCTTCCTGGGAGAAACTGCAGTTGGTGTGTGTAGTGTGTGTGATGTGTGTATTGTGTGAGGTGTGTGTAGTGTGTGTGTGTGTGTGTAGTGTTAGATGTGTGAATTGTATGTAATATTAGGTGTGTATTTATACACTCTGACTATTATGTGTATATGTATTATTCACTGTGTATAGTCCCTCTGTATATTATTTGTGTAATATTCCCTGTGTATATTCCCTGTATATTCTCTGTATTTTCGCTGTGTTTTCTGTATAATATGCGCTGTGTTATCGCCCTAATTTCCTGCTTCTGACTTTTCTCGTCTCAAAATATTCCCTCAGTCTGAACGCTCTTCAATTTCCGAAATGACGAACATTGACCTGCCGTAACTAACTAAATTGAACTCTTTTTTTATTCATGTAACATTTATTTAGTTATTACATATAGACTTTATAAATATTCAAGCCCATTTACTGAACTATTTACGGTTTTCCTGTTTTGATGATTTTGAGTAATATTAAAAAAGTAAATGAAATATTCTTAGTAATCTCCATAGACTTTTATGTGATTTTGAACATTTTCTTCAATATAAACTATTTTTATTTTCTGATACTACTGAATCAAATGAATCAACCCCATCTCATCATTATACACTGCAAATAACATATAATATTCGCAATCATCTTAATACATATACACATAGGTAATATTGCAAACAGTGTTTGCAGTTGCTAATGTTTGCCGTGTTATTTTTGGTCGTAGTGCGCCATTGGAAGTCATTTAAGTTTGTTTGGCGAGAAGTTAGGCACAGTTTTTTCCCTGGCAAACCCTTGGGAAGCAATCTAGACAATAGAAGTTAAGTACGTACATCTGTGGTGAAGTAACTAAATCGTGAAGTGAACATTTCGTGGTTAGATTTCTGTATCCATTTAATTCTTCTTATTTTAACCCCTCTTTATTTACCCCTTTATTATCTCCCTTCTTCTTGCTTCCTATTCGTATACCTTCTCTCTTGCATTTTCACCATCTTCATTATTTTTCTTTTTTCCTTTCTCCCTCTTCCTTCATCTCTCTTTCTTCCTTTCTTCTTTCCGTTCTCCCCCCCCCCCCCCTTCCATCAGACCCCTCCTCCCCCTTTTCAGTCTGCAGCATATACTTTCACGGATGAGAGAGGACGAGCTGTGCATAGCTGAACAGTCTGAACGCGATGGAACGAAGCACAAGAACTTCTCCTCTAACAACTGAGCACTCAGTTCACTCCATGGCGTTACTCAGGGTAAAACTCTGCCCTTTTAGGGTAACGCGAGAGACTGTCCCAACATTTTAGGGTAATTCGAAACGTTTCTCCGGTGGTTTGCGGATGACTTCAATGGACATCGTAATTTAATTAAACTAAATTGCAAATTAAATGCCAAAAAAGACAGAAATGTCATCACTAAATTGAAAATGAAGTAAATTTACTGAAAATAAGATTAGGTTCACATGTATGGTAGTTAGAATGTGAAATAGTGTGGCATTGTGAAGGGGAGTTCTGTAATTCCCTCTTTGTCTAATTCCCTCTTTATCTAATTCCCTCTTTATCTAATTCCATCTTTGTCTAATTCCCTCTTTATCTAATTCCCTCTTTATCTAATTCCCTCTTTATCTAATTCCCTCTTTATCTAATTCCCTCTTTATCTAATTCCCTTTTTATCTAATTCCCTCCTTGTCTAATTCCCTCCTTGTCTAATTCCCTCCTTGTCTAATTCCCTCTTTATATAATTCCCTTTTTATCTAATTCCCTCATTGTCTAATTCCCTCTTTATCTAATACCCTTTTTATCTAATTCCCTCCTTGTCTAATTCCCTCCTTGTCTAATTCCCTCCTTGTCTAATTCCCTCTTTGTCTAATTCCCTCTTTATCTAATTCCCTCTTTGTCTAATTCCCTCTTTGTCTAATTCCCTCTTTGTCTAATTCCCTCTTTGTCTAATTCCCTCTTTATCTAATTCCCTCTTCATCTAATTCCCTCTTTATCTAATTCCCTCTTTATCTAATTCCCTCTTTGTAAAATTCCCTCTTTGTGTAATTCCCTCTTTGTCTAATTCCCTCTTTATCTAATTCCCTCTTTATCTAATTCCCTTTTTATCTAATTCCCTCTTTATCTAATTCCCTCTTTATCTAATTCCCTCTTTATCTAATTCCCTCTTTATCTAATTCCCTCTTCCAATTGTCATTCAATAATAACTCGATAGATCCCTAGGAACTCACTCCCCCACATTCCCCCTCTATTAGGCTAATAATTCCCCCAGGGGAAGTAAGTAAGCACTGCCTCGCACTTCCCCCACACCCGGAGTAACTTAGTTTGCTAGTGTACTATCAGAGAAAAGAGTCACTTTGAGGATGTACTATCAGAGAAAATAGTCACTGTGATGATGTACTATCAGAGAAAAGAGTCACTGTGATGATGTACTATCAGAGAAAATAGTCACTGTGATGATGTACTATCAGAGAAAAGAGTCACTGTGATGATGTACTATCAGAGAAAATAGTCACTGTGATGATGTACTATCAGAGAAAATAGTCACTGTGATGATGTACTATCAGAGAAAATAGTCACTGTGATGATGTACTATCAGAGAAAAGAGTCACTGTGATGATGTACTATCAGAGAAAAGAGTCACTGTGATGATGTACTATCAGAGAAAATAGTCACTGTGATGATGTACTATCAGAGAAAATAGTCACTGTGATGATGTACTATCAGAGAAAATAGTCACTGTGATGATGTACTATCAGAGAAAAGAGTCACTGTGATGATGTACTATCAGAGAAAAGAGTCACTGTGATGATGTACTATCAGAGAAAAGAGTCACTGTGATGATGTACTATCAGAGAAAAGAGTCACTGTGATGATGTACTATCAGAGAAAATAGTCACTGTGATGATGTACTATCAGAGAAAATAGTCACTGTGATGATGTACTATCAGAGAAAAGAGTCACTGTGATGATGTACTATCAGAGAAAAGAGTCACTGTGATGATGTACTATCAGAGAAAAGAGTCACTGTGATGATGTACTATCAGAGAAAAGAGTCACTGTGATGATGTACTATCAGAGAAAAGAGTCACTGTGATGATGTACTATCAGAGAAAAGAGTCACTGTGATGATGTACTATCAGAGAAAAGAGTCACTGTGATGATGTACTATCAGAGAAAAGAGTCACTGTGATGATGTACTATCAGAGAAAAGAGTCACTGTGATGATGTACTATCAGAGAAAAGAGTCACTGTGATGATGTACTATCAGAGAAAAGAGTCACTGTGATGATGTACTATCAGAGAAAATAGTCACTGTGATGATGTACTATCAGAGAAAAGAGTCACTGTGATGATGTACTATCAGAAAAAAGAGTCACTGTGATGATGTACTATCAGAGAAAAGAGTCACTGTGATGATGTACTATCAGAGAAAAGAGTCACTGTGATGATGTACTATCAGAGAAAAGAGTCACTGTGATGATGTACTATCAGAGAAAAGAGTCACTGTGATGATGTACTATCAGAGAAAAGAGTCACTGTGATGATGTACTATCAGAGAAAAGAGTCACTGTGATGATGTACTATCAGAGAAAAGAGTCACTGTGATGATGTACTATCAGAGAAAATAGTCACTGTGATGATGTACTATCAGAGAAAAGAGTCACTGTGATGATGTACTATCAGAGAAAAGAGTCACTGTGATGATGTACTATCAGAGAAAAGAGTCACTGTGATGATGTACTATCAGAGAAAAGAGTCACTGTGATGATGTACTATCAGAGAAAATAGTCACTGTGATGATGTACTATCAGAGAAAAGAGTCACTGTGATGATGTACTATCAGAGAAAATAGTCACTGTGATGATGTACTATCAGAGAAAAGAGTCACTGTGATGATGTACTATCAGAGAAAAGAGTCACTGTGATGATGTACTATCAGAGAAAAGAGTCACTGTGATGATGTACTATCAGAGAAAAGAGTCACTGTGATGATGTACTATCAGAGAAAAGAGTCACTGTGATGATGTACTATCAGAGAAAAGAGTCACTGTGATGATGTACTATCAGAGTAAAGAGTCACTGTGATGATGTACTATCAGAGAAAAGAGTCACTGTGATGATGTACTATCAGAGAAAAGAGTCACTGTGATGATGTACTATCAGAGAAAAGAGTCACTGTGATGATGTACTATCAGAGAAAAGAGTCACTGTGATGATGTACTATCAGAGAAAAGAGTCACTGTGATGATGTACTATCAGAGAAAAGAGTCACTGTGATGATGTACTATCAGAGAAAAGAGTCACTGTGATGATGTACTATCAGAGAAAAGAGTCACTGTGATGATGTACTATCAGAGAAAAGAGTCACTGTGATGATGTACTATCAGAGAAAAGAGTCACTGTGATGATGTAATATCAGAGAAAAGAGTCACTGTGATGATGTACTATCAGAGAAAAGAGTCACTGTGATGATGTAATATCAGAGAAAAGAGTCACTGTGATGATGTACTATCAGAGAAAAGAGTCACTGTGATGATGTACTATCAGAGAAAAGAGTCACTGTGATGATGTACTATCAGAGAAAAGAGTCACTGTGATGATGTACTATCAGAGAAAAGAGTCACTGTGATGATGTACTATCAGAGAAAAGAGTCACTGTGATGATGTACTATCAGAGAAAAGAGTCACTGTGATGATGTACTATCAGAGAAAAGAGTCAATGTGATGATGTACTATCAGAGAAAAGAGTCACTGTGATGATGTACTATCAGAGAAAAGAGTCACTGTGATGATGTACTATCAGAGAAAATAGTCACTGTGATGATGTACTATCAGAGAAAAGAGTCACTGTGATGATGTACTATCAGAGAAAAGAGTCACTGTGATGATGTAACTTGAGCAAGTATCATTAAAACTAATTAAAATATAATCAAATAACAATTATTATGTACTTTTTACATGATCAAAAATGTGGAACTGTCCGATAACTCGGAAGACACCCCACCATCTCCCCATTACATTCACTATAATTACCTAGTTTCTTTTACGAGGTAATAAAGCGCTAGGTATTAATATGGAAATTAGGCCACACCGTTACAATTGTCTGGATTGCTTCTGGAGATCTTTTACTCCTTTTATCTTCTATGGCCCCACCATAACTACCACCATTACGTACTACCATATCATAGTAACTAATCATAAGATCTTTTAGAGCAGTTGTTCTTGAAGTATTTTTCTCGCACACCCCCTTGCTGTTCTCATGCACCCCCTGAGCAGTGTATTGCAAATATAATGTATTTAGTTACTATGTTTTATAGTAACTAAATACATTATATTTGCAAATAACTTCATGAATACTCTGCTTGATTTTAACAGCAAGAACCAAATTTATAGCCGCTTTAGAACCAGACGGGTAATATCTCTAGGTGGTTTTTCTGACTTAGTATGATTTTTATCACGATTGTTATATCGTACCAAAATTAGTTTTAGATTTGTATCTTCCAATGCGCAGGTAGTTGTACCAGATACAACTACACCCCAGTGTATACTCTAGCGTGTGGTGTGTACAATCACACTATTTTACCGGTAGGTGGCGCTAGGAATACAAATGAGTAAGAAAATCCAGACACTTTTTCTTTTTTCTAATCAACTCCGTAGCGATATTTTATCAGAAAATATTATTGTGCTCTGATTAGTGGATTTTTTATGGAGGAAACACAATGAATATTAATACGAAGTGAAGTACGAGAAATGTGAACTACAAATACATACGGTGTGAAATGTGAACTACAAATACATACGGTGTGAAATGTGAACTACAAATACATATGGTGTGAAATGTGAACTACAAATACATATGGTGTGAAATGTGAACTACAAATACATACGGTGTGAAATGTGAACTACAAATACATACGGTGTGAAATGTGAACTACAAATACATATGGTGTGAAATGTGAACTACAAATACATATGGTGTGAAATGTGAACTACAAATACATACGGTGTGAAATGTGAACTACAAATACATATGGTGTGAAATGTGAACTACAAATACATACCGGTGTGAAATGTGAACTACAAATACATACGGTGTGAAATGTGAACTACAAATACATACGGTGTGAAATGTGAACTACAAATACATATGGTGTGAAATGTGAACTACAAATACATATGGTGTGAAATGTGAACTACAAATACATACGGTGTGAAATGTGAACTACAAATACATATGGTGTGAAATGTGAACTACAAATACATACGGTGTGAAATGTGAACTACAAATACATACGGTGTGAAATGTGAACTACAAATACATATGGTGTGAAATGTGAACTACAAATACATATGGTGTGAAATGTGAACTACAAATACATATGGTGTGAAATGTGAACTACAAATACATATGGTGTGAAATGTGAACTACAAATACATACGGTGTGAAATGTGAACTACAAATACATATGGTGTGAAATGTGAACTACAAATACATACGGTGTGAAATGTGAACTACACATACATATGGTGTGAAATGTGAACTACAAATACATATGGTGTGAAATGTGAACTACAAATACATACGGTGTGAAATGTGAACTACAAATACATACGGTATGAAATGTGAACTACAAATACATACGGTATGAAATACAAGTATGATAAATAGTACTTATATGATATGAACTACACATATTATATGAAGTATATAGACTATACACAGCTCCACACAGACAATACACAGCTCCACACAGACAATACACAGCTCTACACAGACTATACACAGCTCCACACAGACAATACACAGCTCCACACAGACAATACACAGCTCTACACAGACTATACACAGCTCCACACAGACAATACACAGCTCTACACAGACAATACACAGCTCCACACAGACAATACACAGCTCCACACAGACAATACACAGCTCAACACAGACTATACACAGCTCCACACAGACAATACACAGCTCTACACAGACAATACACAGCTCCACACAGACAATACACAGCTCCACACAGACAATACACAGCTCTACACAGACTATACACAGCTCCACACAGACAATACACAGCTCCACACAGACAATACACAGCTCTACACAGACTATACACAGCTCCACACAGACAATACACAGCTCTACACAGACAATACACAGCTCTACACCGACAATACACAGCTCTACACAGACAATACACAGCTCTACACAGACAATACACAGCTCCACACAGACAATACACAGCTCTACACAGACAATACACAGCTCTACACAGACAATACACAGCTCTACACAGACTATACACAGCTCCACACAGACAATACACAGCTCTACACAGACAATACACAGCTCTACACAGACAATACACAGCTCTACACAGACAATACACAGCTCTACACAGACAATACACAGCTCCACACAGACAATACACAGCTCCACACAGACAATACACAGCTCCACACAGACAATACACAGCTCTACACAGACTATACACAGCTCCACACAGACAATACACAGCTCTACACAGACTATACACAGCTCTACACAGCTCTACACAGACAATACACAGCTCTACACAGACAATACACAGCTCTACACAGACAATACACAGCTCTACACAGACAATACACAGCTCTACACAGACAATACACAGCTCTACACAGACAATACACAGCTCTACACAGACAATACACAGCTCTACACAGACAATACACAGCTCTACACAGACAATACACAGCTCTACACAGACAATACACAGCTCTACACAGACAATACACAGCTCCACACAGACAATACACAGCTCTACACAGACAATACACAGCTCTACACAGACAATACACAGCTCTACACAGACAATACACAGCTCTACACAGACAATACACAGCTCTACACAGACAATACACAGCTCTACACAGACAATACACAGCTCTACACAGACAATACACAGCTCTACACAGACAATACACAGCTCTACACAGACAATACACAGCTCTACACAGACAATACACAGCTCTACACAGACAATACACAGCTCTACCCAGACAATACACAGCTCTACACAGACAATACACAGCTCTACACAGACAATACACAGCTCTACACAGACAATACACAGCTGCACACAGACAATACACAGCTGCACACAGACAATACACAGCTCCACACAGCGCATCTCTAGCTGGGTATTACAATGTTTAGGAATATAATATTATTCTCTCAATACGAAAAGTTTCACCGTAATTTCAAGGGATTGCAACAGTTACGACGCGAAAGAAGCTTTTAGGGAATCTTTGGGGGGAATTGATGTTAGACCCTGCAACTTTAGACGTTATGTGTACTGATGGGGAATGTGTGTGTTTGTGTATTGCTGTGTGGACAATGTGTGTGTCTGTGTATTGCTGTGTGGACAATGTGTGTATCTGTGTATTGCTGTATGGACAATGTGTGTGTCTGTGTATTGCTGTGTGGACAATGTGTGTATCTGTGTATTGCTGTGTGGGCATTGTGTGTGTCTGTGTATTGCTGTGTGGACAATGTGTGTGTCTGTGTATTGCTGTGTGGACAATGTGTGTGTCTGTGTATTGCTGTGTGGGCATTGTGTGTGTCTGTGTATTGCTGTGTGGGCATTGTGTGTGTCTGTGAATTGCTGTGTGGACAATGTGTGTGTGTGTGTCTGTGTATTGCTGTGTGGGCATTGTGTGTGTCTGTGTATTGCTGTGTGGGCATTGTGTGTGTCTGTGTATTGCTGTGTGGGCAATGTGTGTGTCTGTGTATTGCTGTATGGACAATGTGTGTGTCTGTGTATTGCTGTGTGGACAATGTGTGTATCTGTGAATTGCTGTGTGGACAATGTGTGTGTATTGCTGTGTGGGCATTGTGTGTGTCTGTGAATTGCTGTGTGGACAATGTGTGTGTGTGTGTCTGTGTATTGCTGTGTGGGCATTGTGTGTGTCTGTGTATTGCTGTGTGGACAATGTGTGTGTCTGTGTATTGCTGTATGGACAATGTGTGTGTCTGTGTATTGCTGTGTGGACAATGTGTGTATCTGTGAATTGCTGTGTGGACAATGTGTGTGTATTGCTGTGTGGGCATTGTGTGTGTCTGTGTATTGCTGTGTGGACAATGTGTGTGTGTGTGTCTGTGTATTGCTGTGTGGGCATTGTGTGTGTCTGTGTATTGCTGTATGGACAATGTGTGTGTCTGTGTATTGCTGTGTGGACAATGTGTGTATCTGTGTATTGCTGTGTGGGCATTGTGTGTGTCTGTGTATTGCTGTGTGGACAATGTGTGTGTCTGTGTATTGCTGTGTGGACAATGTGTGTATCTGTGAATTGCTGTGTGGACAATGTGTGTGTGTGTGTCTGTGTATTGCTGTGTGGGCATTGTGTGTGTCTGTGTATTGCTGTGTGGGCAATGTGTGTGTCTGTGTATTGCTGTGTGGACAATGTGTGTGTCTGTGTATTGCTGTGTGGGCAATGTGTGTGTCTGTGTACTGCTGTGTGGAGAAGAAAATATAAATAATAAACAGTTCTCATTTTTCCCCTCACTCCAGAGGTCATTTCTCTTCATGTTATTTTTTATTCATCACAGTTGGTAGTATATTTCAGTTCTCACATAGAGTCTCTTTTTCTTTCGTCTGTAACAAGTTACTTTTTTTTAACTAAATACTCCATCACTGGTAATAGTATGTATGTATGTGTGTATACTCTATAGTATAACTACATTGCAGTGTGTCTAACAAAAAATACACCCTATTTCAAAGTTACATATGCTTGCTGTAAATAGAAATATGTTTATGTAGCAGTCCGTATCTTTCTCTAATTTTACTGGATTTTTCAAGCTAATGATGAATAAATGGTATGAAAACCTTGGATTAAATATACGGTTTCCTATATAAATATATTTCTATTTATAACAAGCTTCTTTAATGTAGAATCAAGTGTACTTTCTTTGAGATATGGTGTAGGGTAAGTTACGAATTATCGGTCAGTTCCACATCTTCGGTCATATGAGAAAAAACTATAATAATTTAATTCTAATTTTTATTTATATTCCTGATACTCGCAGGTATCATTCCAATTAAAATAAAGATTAAATAATTATCATATCATTTTTCTTATGTGACCGAATATGTGGAACTGACCTATAACTCGTAACTAAGCCTTTATATAGTGTGCATATACTACCTTTACCGGACATTTGACATTATTTAAAAAAAATAAGTGTACAATACTTACACATTATTGCGGAGTATAGTTAAGTAATAAATGCAAATATGATACACATTCTATAGCTTCACTGTCGCTAATTAATTAAATTAACGGATAAATGACGGGGTGTCGTATTTTGGCAGCCAAACGTCACACACAAAACAATTACATATTGTTGTTATTATAATTCATTGTACTGTTGGTAGACTGCACTTCACATTAGACCAATTGGAGTGTAATTACATGTGATTTGAATAAATAAGGGTGACTTCCGAGTTATAGGACAGTTCCATATTGCCGATCATGTAAAAAAACAACTTTGATTATTATATAGTTTTTACATAATCTAAAATGTGGAACCGTTTGATAACTTGGAACTTACCCTACTTAACTGTAGAAAGTTATTACGTATTCACCTTACTGGAGTACGCAGTTTTTTAATGTTTTTTGTTTTTCACTAAATAGTTTTACCGTTGCGAAGTAAGGAGCTGTTAGTCTAACAGAGATGAACTGACTGCAGTCACGCTACCAACAAACAGGCAACAGTAGTAGCAACAGTAGTATATTCTTGGTAAAATGCACTCTATTATTTTTCTAAGGATTATTAAATTAAGAATATTATTTTGACCTAAAGTAACTGAAATATTATTAGCAATTACCGTAGAGTTTAGAGTGAAATTAGCACAACAAAATTGATTTATAATTCAACATATTTAGAAATGAACTTTTTATTCTTCCATTATTCACCTCCACCCCCCCATTCCATACAACTTCCCCCACCATTCCTCACCTCCCCCTTTTCCTATTATCCCCATTTTAAGGACATCATTCTCCAAATTCCCACTTCCCCCATTTTTTAGACATATCCTCCCCATTACTCACACTTCCCCCCAATTAACCCCCCCCCCTCCTTCCACCCAAACACTGATTGCCTTGTCGGCTTAACAAGGATTACTTACCAAAGTACTGCCGTGAGCAACATCACTGTTATCACTGTCAGTCACTGTGGTTCATTGTCACTGTATTGTCAGTCACTGTGGTTCATTGTCTCTGTAATTATCAGTCACTGTGGTTCATTGTCTCTGTAATTATCAGTCACTGTGGTTCATTGTCACTGTAATTATCAGTCACTGTGGTTCATTGTCACTGTAATTATCAGTCACTGTGGTTCATTGTCTCTGTAATTATCAGTCACTGTGGTTCATTGTCACTGTAATTATCAGTCACTGTGGTTCATTGTCACTGTAATTATCAGTCACTGTGGTTCATTGTCACTGTAATTGTCAGTCACTGTGGTTCATTGTCACTGTATTGTCAGTCACTGTGGTTCATTGTCACTGTAATTGTCAGTCACTCTGGATCATTGTCACTGTAATTGTCAGTCACTCTGGATCATTGTCACTGTAATTGTCAGTCACTTTGGTTCATTGTTATGGTATTGTCCTAGTACATATCTATTAAATTACTATTGCTACTCTGGTGAATATTTAGATTAGCTTCTTATCTATTATCTCTGAAAGTTGTAAATTTCACTAATATATTATCTTTTTTCCTCCTCAGTGAACATCTCGCCTCTTCATTTTCCTCCTGATGATGAGGCACTGTCTGGTGAGGTAAGTCACTCACTACTTTTAGCCTCACGAGGAAATGAGTCAAGTGAGTCATTTTGACTAGTATAGTTAGTCAATTTGACCCAAAATTACCAATGTCTGTTTTTTTTCATTATATGTTGAAAATGTAAAAAAAAGAGTTGTAGGATTATGTTTATAAAGAATTTCTTATTTTAAAAATCCATTCATTCAAAGTGACTCACAATTGAGCTCAAAATGCAGGTCATAGTGACCTGGTTTGCAGAAATGACCCACATTAGCAGGTCATCTTGACCCACTCCGTTACTATTTAAGTCAATCCAGTTAGACTAAAGTTCACTTTAACTATACTGACTTTATTTGTTCGCATTTTTTGTTTAGATTAAGTTAGGACAGAGGCCGGGGAGCTTAACCCCTCGGGGCGCTCTGTGCCCCCCATGTACCTCTGAAAGACACGGACAGGGAACACCAAGGGGATAATTGTGTCGCTATGTTTTCTACAGACCGGAATATATCCTGTGCTGTGTTGAGCCCTGGCAACTATAGTGAGCCTATACTTTATAGTATAGTCAGTATAGTTACAGTATAGTTACCATCAGTATAGTTACCATCAGTATAGTTACATTTACAGTATAATTCCCATCAGTATAGTTACATTTACAGTATAGTTCCCATCAGTATAATTACCATCAGTATAGTTACCATCAGTATAGTTACCATCAGTATAGTTACCATCAGTATAGTTACATTTACAGTATAGTTCCCATCAGTATAGTTCCCATCAGTATAATTACCATCAGTATAGTTACATTTATAGTATAGTTACCATCAGTATAGTTCCCATCAGTATAGTTACCTTCAGTATAGTTACATTTACAGTATAGTTCCCATCAGTATAGTTACCTTCAGTATAGTTACATTTACAGTATAGTTCCCATCAGTATAATTACCATAAGTATAGTTACATTTACAGTATAGTTCCCATCAGTATAGTTACCATCAGTATAGTTACCATCAGTATAGTTCCCATCAGTATAGTTACATTTACAGTATAGTTCCCATCAGTATAGTTACCTTCAGTATAGTTACATTTACAGTATAGTTCCCATCAGTATAGTTACATTTACAGTATAGTTCCCATCAGTATAGTTACCTTCAGTATAGTTACATTTACAGTATAGTTCCCATCAGTATAGTTCCCATCAGTATAATTACCTTCAGTATAGTTACATTTACAGTATAGTTACCATCAGTATAGTTACATTTACAGTATAGTTCCCATCAGTATAGTTCCCATCAGTATAATTACCTTCAGTATAGTTACATTTACAGTATAGTTCCCATCAGTATAGTTACCTTCAGTATAGTTACATTTACAGTATAGTTCCCATCAGTATAATTACCTTCAGTATAGTTACATTTACAGTATAGTTACCATCAGTATAGTTCCTATCAGTATAATTACCTTCAGTATAGTTACATTTACAGTATAGTTACCATCAGTATAGTTCCCATCAGTATAATTACCTTCAGTATAGTTACATTTACAGTATAGTTCCCATCAGTATAGTTACTTTCAGTATAGTTACATTTACAGTATAGTTCCCATCAGTATAATTACCTTCAGTATAGTTACATTTACAGTATAGTTACCATCAGTATAGTTCCCATCAGTATAATTACCTTCAGTATAGTTACATTTACAGTATAGTTACCATCAGTATAGTTCCCATCAGTATAATTACCTTCAGTATAGTTACATTTACAGTATAGTTCCCATCAGTATAATTACCTTCAGTATAGTTACCATCAGTATAGTTACCATCAGTATAGTTCCCATCAGTATAATTACCTTCAGTATAGTTACATTTACAGTATAGTTACCATCAGTATAGTTACCATCAGTATAGTTACCATCAGTATAGTTACCATCAGTATAGTTCCCATCAGTATAGTTACATTTACAGTATAGTTCCCATCAGTATAGTTACCTTCAGTATAGTTACCATCAGTATAGTTCCCATCAGTATAATTACCTTCAGTATAGTTACATTTACAGTATAGTTACCATCAGTATAATTACCTTCAGTATAGTTACATTTACAGTATAGTTACATTTACAGTATAGTTAACATCAGTATAGTTCCCATCAGTATAGTTACCTTCAGTATAGTTACATTTACAGTATAGTTCCCATCAGTATAGTTACCTTCAGTATAGTTACATTTACAGTATAGTTACCATCAGTATAGTGCCCATCAGTATAATTACCTTAAGTATAGTTCCCATCAGTATAGTTCCCATCAGTATAGTTCCCATCAGTATAGTTACCTTCAGTATAGTTACATTTACAGTATAGTTCCCATCAGTATAATTACCTTCAGTATAGTTACATTTACAGTATAGTTCCTATCAGTATAGTTCCCATCAGTATAATTACCATCAGTATAGTTACATTTACAGTATAGTTACCTTCAGTATAGTTACATTTACAGTATAGTTCCCATCAGTATAGTTCCCATCAGTATAATTACCATCAGTATAGTTACATTTACAGTATAGTTCCCATCAGTATAATTACCATCAGTATAATTACCATCAGTATAGTTACCATCAGTATAGTTCCCTTCAGTATAGTTACATTTACAGTATAGTTCCCATCAGTATAGTTACATTTACAGTATAGTTCCCATCAGTATAATTACCATCAGTATAATTACCATCAGTATAGTTACCATCAGTATAGTTCCCTTCAGTATAGTTACATTTACAGTATAGTTCCCATCAGTATAGTTCCCTTCAGTATAGTTACGTAATAGTTACCTGATAGTAATCCCAGCTCTATACCTAGGCTGTGATTGTTGTTGCTAATCATTTCACCTATAGCTTCATCAGTACTTTATTTACTTTATTTTAGTTTCAAAAAGAAGAGCATAGTTATGTCTTTATTTTGTCTGGGCAGATTAGAGAAACTTGAGTTATTTCTTCAAAATTGACTGGTGAAGTTGTGTAAATGGCATACTCACAGACAATGAAGTAAAATTTACCCACGTCTGATCTGTCACTGGGGTGTGTATCCCAGTGATCTTCTTGTTAATATTATCCATGAAAAAAAAAAAATATTGTTTTTACTTAGCTATTAAATTTCTAATTTTTTATCGTCTTTGATGTGTAAAATATTTTTTTACATTTTTTTTATACGTTTATTAGTTCTTTTTATTAAAGTTTATTGTACATCTGCTGTACAATATCGTCTAATTTTGTGCACAATAATAAAGTTTAGCAATATGTAGGGGGTGGAATAAGGGAAGTAGAACCTGTACCCCTGCAACTTTACACATTGAAATGCCTTCTAAACACTATGGCCTGACGAGAGAGTATCTGGATAAAGTCTTCACTTCACATCCATTTGTTATTAATCGAATTAATTGAGTATTATTGCATAGTCATTATAGTCGCCTATACATGAAACAACCTGTATAAAAAAATCATATTCGTATAATGATTAAAATAAGTTAAATAATTAATACTATTATTTACTTTTCCTTATGCTAACGGAAATCTGTAACAGTCTGATAACTTAGAATTAGCCCAAGATTAAATACTTCATTTTTTTCCAAACTGTTCCTCAATTACTAATTCTATCTTTTGTTTTTACATTTCTGTTATTAATTATTGAAGTTTCCCCTCTACTTCCATTCACATTCCTTCCTTTAATCCTTTCTACCGCATCGGAACATTTCTATTTTTTTTACATAATTCCTCCATTTGGTCTCGCATATCTACCTCCTTCACCTCCCCCCCCTCCCCATGGATAGATATGAGGGGGGGGGGGGGGTGTGAATTCAGTACTATACCCCCTGTTACCTTTATTCTCTTCTAATCACTGCTCTCTCTTTTAATCACTGTTCTCTCTTTTAATCACTGTTTTCTCTCTCTTAATCACTGTTCCCTCTTTTAATCACTGTTCTCTCTTTTAATCACTGTTCTCTCTTTTAATCACTGTTTTCTCTCTCTTAATCACTGTTCCCTCTTTTAATCACTGTTCTCTCTTTTAATCACTGTTCTCTCTTTTAATCACTGTTCTCTCTTTTAATCACTGTTCTCTCTCTTAATCACTGTATTCTCTCTTTTAATCACTGTATTCTCTCTTTTAATCACTGTTTTCTCTCTTTTAATCACAGTTCTCTCTCTTTTAATCACTGTTCTCTCTCTTTTAATCACTGTTCTCTCTCTTTTAATCACTGTTCTCTCTCTTTTAATCACTGTTCTCTCTCTTTTAATCACTGTTCTCTCTCTTTTAATCACTGTTCTCTCTTTTAATCATTGTTCTCTCTTTTAATCACTGTTCTCTTTTAATCACTGTTCTCTTTTAATCACTGTTCTCTCTTTTAATCACTGTTCTCTCTTCTAATCACTGTTCTCTCTCTTTTAATCACTGTTCTCTCTCTTTTAATCACTGTTCTCTCTCTTTTAATCACTGTTCTCTCTCTTTTAATCACTGTTTTCTCTCTTTTAATCACTGTTCTCTCTCTTTTAATCACTGTTCTCTCTCTTTTAATCACTGTTCTCTCTCTTTTAATCACTGTTCTCTCTCTTTTAATCACTGTTCTCTCTCTTTTAATCACTGTTCTCTCTTTTAATCACTGTTCTCTCTTTTAATCACTGTTCTCTTTTAATCACTGTTCTCTTTTAATCACTGTTCTCTCTTTTAATCACTGTTCTCTCTTTTAATCACTGTTCTCTCTTCTAATCACTGTTCTCTCTCTTTTAATCACTGTTCTCTCTCTTTTAATCACTGTTCTCTCTCTTTTAATCACTGTTTTCTCTCTTTTAATCACTGTTCTCTCACTTTTAATCACTGTTCTCTCTCTTTTAATCACTGTTCTCTCTCTTTTATTCACTGTTCTCTCTTTTATTCACTGTTCTCTCTTTTAATCACTGTTCTCTCTCTTAATCACTGTTCTCTCTTTTATTCACTGTTCTCTCTTTTAATCACTGTTCTCTCTCTTAATCACTGTTCTCTCTCTTAATCACTGTTCTCTCTCTTAATCACTGTTCTCTCTCTTTTAATGTTTCTTTAGCTTACTC
Organism: Caprella mutica; assembly: GCA_947561585.1. Taxonomy (NCBI): domain Eukaryota; kingdom Metazoa; phylum Arthropoda; class Malacostraca; order Amphipoda; family Caprellidae; genus Caprella; species Caprella mutica. The sequence continues at coordinate 226,850 of CANNZV010000463.1, read as the reverse complement.
AGCACTAAATGGTAGTCTCAGTTTTATGTGTTTATCTCCTCTCAAATACATAGCAACATCACCACTCTGATACACTTCACGTATATTTTATAGATAAATTAAAATTACCAAAAAATAAAATTATATGAAAAATAAAATAGAAATTAGTGCGTATCATGGATAAATTCATCATTTTTTTTATATAATATACATCTATTGAAAGTGGGACACAAAATACATATGTATAACCAGAACGGGCGCTCGTAAAGCGCATACATTCGCCGCGGCTTATAAATGACCTTGAACATCCAATAATAATTGAGTTATAAATGACCTTTGACTTGTTCGAAACAAAATCTAACGAAATGGTTCCTAGATAATGACCAATTGTCCCACGAAATTTCAGGCGATTTGGTTCAATACTTTTTGAGTTATGCGAATAACAAGATACAAATAAATGCCACTTAAAATATAACCTTCCGCAATCTGCGAAGATAAATATATATTCACATCCATCTTTATTATTTAGAGAGATTCCAACTCCCCATTGTGGGCACATTTAAAATAGTTACTTTTATCCCTAATGACGTCAGACGTTGATTGTGAAAATGACTCAAGATTTTATCTGTCAAGAAAAGTCTCCGTCTCAATGGGTCTCACTCAACTGTCGATTATACTCAATCACGAGACAGCCTTTGCTCTAAATCTTCCATATTCTTTGGAAAAGAGTCGTGCTTTTTAAAGATTAAATTAAAGGGAGAATTTAGGTACTGCTTACTATTAATTACATATACAGGGTGACCCACAAAAAAGTGTATACAACTTTTAATTCGTATATTTCAACAACTATTGAAGGTACACTTATTTGTGGGTCTATCTGTATAGTTATTCTTTATTGTCTGTATATTTACTATGAATTCTATGTATAGTTTGCCGCATGTCTCTAAATATCAGCCGTATATCTTTGAATATTTCCTCTCTATTTGCCGTAGATATTTCCTCTCTATTTGCCGTAGATATTTCCTCTCTATTTGCCGTAGATATTTCCTCTCTATTTGCCGTAGATATTTCCCCTCTATTTGCCGTAGATATTTCCCCTCTATTTGCCGTAGATATTTCCTCTCTATTTGCCGTAGATATTTCCTCTCTATTTGCCGTAGATATTTCCTCTGTATTTGCCGTAAATATTTCCTCTCTATTTGCCGTAAATATTTCCTCTCTATTTGCCGTAAATATTTCCTCTCTATTTGCCGTAAATATTTCCTCTCTATTTGCCGTAAATATTTCCTCTCTATTTGCCGTAAATATTTCCTCTCTATTTGCCGTAAATATTTCCTCTCTATTTGCCGTAAATATTTCCTCTCTATTTGCCGTAAATATTTCCTCTCTATTTGCCGTAAATATTTCCTCTCTATTTGCCGTAAATATTTCCTCTCTATTTGCCGTAAATATTTCCTCTCTATTTGCCGTAAATATTTCCTCTCTATTTGCCGTAAATATTTCCTCTCTATTTGCCGTAAATATTTCCTCTCTATTTGCCGTAAATATTTCCTCTCTATTTGCCGTAAATATTTCCTCTCTATTTGCCGTAAATATTTCCTCTCTATTTGCCGTAAATATTTCCTCTCTATTTGCCGTAAATATTTCCTCTCTATTTGCCGTAAATATTTCCTCTCTATTTGCCGTAAATATTTCCTCTGTATTTGCCGTAAATATTTCCTCTCTATTTGCCGTAAATATTTCCTCTCTATTTGCCGTAAATATTTCCTCTCTATTTGCCGTAGATATTTCCTCTATTTGCCGTAAGTCTCATTTTCTGAAATTGGAAGTTCATTTCAACTCTAAAAATACCGACGGAATCTTGATAAGAAAACTGATTTTATCTCCGACTTTTAGTGCACAAAATCGAACTGATTTTATGTAACTATTTGGCACACATTTTGCCTGACTATTTGGCACACATTTTGCCTGACTATTTGGAAAATATTTTGCCTGACTATTTGGCACACATTTTGCCTGACTATTTGGCACACATTTTGCCTGACTATTTGGCACTCATTTTGCCTGACTATTTGGCACACATTTTGCCTGACTATTTGGCACTCATTTTGCCTGACTATTTGGCACTCATTTTGCCTGACTATTTGGCACACATTTTGCCTGACTATTTGGCACTCATTTTGCCTGACTATTTGGCACACATTTTGCCTGACTATTTGGCACTCATTTTGCCTGACTATTTGGCACTCATTTTGCCTGATTATTTGGCACTCATTTTGCCTGATTATTTGGCACTCATTTTGCCTGACTATTTGGCACTCATTTTGCCTGAAGTGTTAAAGTTCCAAATTTAGTTTTTCTATTCAAGTTTCTCTACTAGGTTCTATGTAAATGAATAAAATAATTTGAAGTGATATTGAATAAATAAATCAGTCAAAATAGATTATGAAGTCTACCAAATCTGCCCTCCATTTACTATCACCTCTTCATTTTCCTCTTCCATCCTTGAATGCAGCCATTGGTGCTTGTGTCTCTTTTCGTCACATGCTTTGGGAAGGGACTGCATTCACGGAGTAGCTTTTCTGCATCCATGAGCGTTGTCACTGACGGTGATAGGTGATTTTGTTCATTGAGCCACTTTCCTTTCTGACTGCTACTTCCAGTCTCTTGTAATCAATTTCCTTTTGACGTCAGCGATATGGCCTTTGGTTCCGAAGCAGATCTAAAACTCTATATTAATTATAACCTTGAGATCTTTGTATAAAAGTACACCAGATAAAATAGGATAAATTACGAATTATCGGGGGTAGGTTCCACTTTTTCAGTGATATAAGAAAAACAATATAATTATTATTTAATTTTTAATGGTATCCAGTATCCACGATACCTGCAGTTACCATGGCTACCAATTAGAATTTCTCTTCCGGGATCCCGGTCAATATTCACCTGTTTTTTTTATCCCGGGATAAATCGATCCGTCCCGGGAAATCTCGGGATGAATATATAATTATTTTTCATTATTTTGTTTCAAAATACACGAAATACATAGAGTGGTAAATACATCCTGATTAGTTATTAACATTAATTAATAAATTGTAGATAGAAATAAACGACAATGACATGAATTGAAATATTTTCTCTTCACATCGGTAACAAAAATATATTAAATAGTATTTATAATCTTTCAGTTTGAAAGTTAATAGATATGATAGTATATTTTGTTATAGGATCGAAAATGAACTAAAATCTTTGAAAGGTGTTCAGAATTCAGACCAAAAAATAAAATATTATTGAAGAAATTTCATATACATTCTATTTAGGTTTAATGGAAGCATAGAGATTAAATTTAAAGTAAATTCAAACGATTATTTGACGTGAACCTAATTAATAATTAATTGCTACAATATTAGGTTACAACAATGGTTCTTAAAGCCATATAAAGCGTGAATTTTATTTTTTCTGTTGTAGTTATGTTATATTCAATAAGAATTATGTTTGAGGTACACGTCACCTCACTTGTTCTCTTCAGGTCAGTCACAGAACCTTTCGTGGTTAGAACGAAAAAAAAAAAAATTCAAAATCAGAACACATATATAAATAACTGTACTGTTTTACAGTACTAATTTTATCCCGGGATGAACACGATTTTGTCCCGGAATTCCGGGACAAGCAAAGTGGCCAATATGAGAATCCCTAAAATAAAAAATAATTATTAAATCGTTTTTTTCTTATATTACCGATAATTAGTTACTTGCCCTTCTGTGTATCTTATCTCTTTCTACTTTACTCATTTCCATTTCTTTTACTCTATATCCATAAATCCTGCCAATTTCCCATGCATTTTTTACAGTCCATCTTCAGGGTGGGGGGGGGGGGGGGGTGCCACGATTCTCTAATTTAATTTAGCATTAACTTTTAGGAATCTGAGGGCTCTGAACTTTAATGATTGAGACTCTCAAGTTTGATCTTTGGCGCCTATTTTCCCCTATAAATCATTCAGCCTTGAATTCTGGGGGAGAGAAACTACAGCTGAAGTTACATTACAGCTGTAGTTACACTACAGCTGTAGTTACATTACAGCTGTAGTTTCATTACAGCTGTAGTTACATTGCAGCTGTAGTTACATTACAGCTGTAGTTTCATTACAGCTGTAGTTTCATTACAGCTGTAGTTACATTACAGCTGTAGTTTCATTACAGCTGTAGTTACATTGCAGCTGTAGTTACATTGCAGCTGTAGTTACATTACAGCTGTAGTTTCATTACAGCTGTAGTTTCATTACAGCTGTAGTTACATTACAGCTGTAGTTACATTACAGCTGTAGTTACATTGCAGCTGTAGTTACATTGCAGCTGTAGTTACATTACAGCTGTAGTTACATTACAGCTGTAGTTACATTACAGCTGTAGTTTCATTACAGCTGTAGTTTCATTACAGCTGTAGTTACATTACAGCTGTAGTTACATTACAGCTGTAGTTACATTGCAGCTGTAGTTACATTGCAGCTGTAGTTACATTACAGCTGTAGTTACATTACAGCTGTAGTTACATTGCAGCTGTAGTTACATTACAGCTGTAGTTACATTACAGCTGTAGTTACATTACAGCTGTAGTTACATTGCAGCTGTAGTTACATTACAGCTGTAGTTACATTACAGCTGTAGTTACATTGCAGCTGTAGTTACATTACAGCTGTAGTTACATTACAGCTGTAGTTACATTACAGCTGTAGTTACATTACAGCTGTAGTTACATTACAGCTGTAGTTACATTGCAGCTGTAGTTACATTACAGCTGTAGTTACATTACAGCTGTAGTTACATTGCAGCTGTAGTTACATTACAGCTGTAGTTACATTACAGCTGTAGTTACATTACAGCTGTAGTTACATTACAGCTGTAGTTACATTACAGCTGTAGTTACATTACAGCTGTAGTTACATTACAGCTGTAGTTACATTACAGCTGTAGTTACATTACAGCTGTAGTTACATTGCAGCTGTAGTTACATTACAGCTGTAATGAAACTACAGCTGTAGTTACACTACAGCTGTAGTTACATTACAGCTGTAGTTTCATTACAGCTGTAGTTACATTACAGCTGTAATGAAACTACAGCTGTAGTTACACTACAGCTGTAGTTACATTACAGCTGTAGTTACATTACAGCTGTAATGAAACTACAGCTGTAGTTACATTGCAGCTGTAGTTACATTACAGCTGTAGTTACATTACAGCTGTAGTTACATTACAGCTGTAGTTACATTACAGCTGTAGTTACATTGCAGCTGTAGTTACATTGCAGCTGTAGTTACATTACAGCTGTAATGAAACTACAGCTGTAGTTACACTACAGCTGTAGTTACATTACAGCTGTAGTTACACTACAGCTGTAGTTACATTACAGCTGTAGTTACATTACAGCTGTAGTTACATTACAGCTGTAATGAAACTACAGCTGTAGTTACATTGCAGCTGTAGTTACATTACAGCTGTAGTTTCATTACAGCTGTAGTTTCATTACAGCTGTAGTTACATTACAGCTGTAGTTTCATTACAGCTGTAGTTACATTACAGCTGTAGTTACATTGCAGCTGTAGTTACATTGCAGCTGTAGTTACATTGCAGCTGTAGTTACATTGCAGCTGTAGTTACATTGCAGCTGTAGTTACATTACAGCTGTAGTTACACTACAGCTGTAGTTACATTGCAGCTGTAGTTACATTGCAGCTGTAGTTACATTACAGCTGTAGTTACACTACAGCTGTAGTTACATTGCAGCTGTAGTTACATTACAGCTGTAGTTACATTGCAGCTGTAGTTACATTACAGCTGTAGTTACACTACAGCTGTAGTTACATTGCAGCTGTAGTTACATTGCAGCTGTAATGTAACTTTATCTGTACTGTAACCATATATCTGTTATTTTATCTGTAGTGTAGCTACTGAACTGGGAAATTTGTGACCAAGTATTGCTAATTCCATGTTTTTTTAATTGTTACTTTTCTCCGCAGCAAAAATGTTAATTTCTATTATTTTTTTTCAGATGAAATTAGAAGACAGTTGCAGTTTACCACTTTCTGTCAACAGCACTTCATAAAATGGAGGCCACACACCCACCCAGTAGGCGGAATGCCTCCCTCCACCCCACAGCTCCTCCACACACTTCCTCCTCCAAAGGACTCAGCACTAGGAGGCGAAGTCCTCCCCTCCACTTGTTCTTATCGTTGTTGTTGTTGTTACCAGAGTACTGTGATGCCTCCATGTGCATCGAGAGATACAGTTGTGAGATTGGAGAAGAGGTCAGTAACACACTATGTTGAATAAAATATTACGGAAAACCTTATAGTTTGGTAAAATTGACTGTTTGTTATTAACGGATCCATACTCATATAGAAGGTAATAATAGAACTTGTATTCTTTTTTAATGGGAAAAAGAAGGCTTGTTAGGATATGTAACTTATATTTAGTACTAGTGTACTTTGCCGTTAAAAATAACGGGTCTCTAATATAAATTTATTACCCGTTATTAGGTTACTTTTGGTGAATTCAATTAAAATTCATTTTTCTGCTTAAACTGATACTTTTTTCATAGATAAAATACATTTAAAAATTGAAAAAACACAAGAATATAAATTTCAAGTCAATATATTCCCATAGTTACATTACATCTGTAGTTACATTCATGTTTAATACCCGTCGAGCAAAAGCGGACACCAAATAAAAATAGATAAAAACACGAAGGAAATTATTAGTATAGATAAGTTACAGATGCTAACAGCTGTAATGTAACTACCATTCCTCACACTCCATATGTTCTTTGCAGAAGAGGGTGGTGAAATGTGTAGACCCTGACATAGATGTGGTGCCTATGTGTCTCAACCCATCACTGCTACAAATCTCCCTTCACTCCACCAAAATAAGGTCTCTCTACATCGCCTCCTTGCGCTTCTACACCGACCTGCGCCATGTTAATTTGAGGTGGGACATTTTACCTACTTTTATTGAGTTACCAATTATCGGTCAGTTCCACGTCTTCGGTCATATAAGAAAAACTATAAGTAACTTTAATTTGCATCCATGATACCTTCAAGTACATGGATACCAATTAAATTAAAATAATTATTATATATATCTTTTTTTTTATATGACCGAAAATGTGGAAGTGACCGATAATTCATAACTTACTCCTATCTAGGTATACTAGTAATTAATTATAAATATGGTTTAAGATTTAAAATAGATAAAATAAGAATTAAAATCGACTATAGTATGTTTAGGATAACGAACTAATTAGGGTTAGATTAGAAAAAGTTATAAAATAAGGTGCACGATAACTGGGCACTTACCCCCCTTACTTCCCTACAGCGACAACCTAATCACTACCATCGAGGCAAAAAGTTTCGAGTTCCAGAAGAATTTAGAGGAGTTGCACCTTGCTGACAACAGACTGAGTAACATACGACCAGATACCTTTAAGGGGCTCGACAATTTAACGGTGAGTCATTAATACCGTTAGAATTTTACTTTAAATACATTTATGTTTCTCTTCAATACTTACAATTCATTAAGGTTTTATTAGTTCAGGTAGAGTTGGAAAAATTGATTCTTGATATATTTGTAAAAACGAAGTTAATTCCGAAAACAAAACATCTACCAAATGATTAATTAGATCATACAAATAATGAGAATTTGTGCTGCTAGACCAAAATTAATGTTTTTTCCACTCACAGGTTTTGTCTCTTCAAGGAAATCTCATCGAGAACATCACTGAACGATCCTTTGATAATCTATTCAGGCTGGAACTGCTGGACTTGTCCAGAAACAGACTGGATTACATAGACATGAACGCATTCAAGAACCTAAAGCAGCTGCGGGTGCTCAGTCTTGCAGACAATTTGTTTACCGAAATACCGAGTAACGCTTTGGCACACGTACCACACCTCGCAGAGCTAAGTATGGGTATGAACAATTTCTCGTACCTAGCTAGAGAAGACTTTGAATCGTTGCGTTTGCTGACTACATTGGACCTGTCTAGTGTGAATTTGAGGGACAGGCTTTCGCCCGATACCTTCTGGAGTCTCGGCAACCTCAGACTCTTGAGATTGGATGACTGCGGCTTGGAAACCATCCCAACGGAGGCGCTCAGAACTCTGGATAGACTTGAACATCTTTTCATCAACAGAAACAGATTCGTGACGCTAGATGATGCTGTACTGGATGGCAACAGAAGACTTCAAGAGCTGGAAATCATTGGGTGCCCTGATCTTGAGAAATTGTCTTCGGGAACTTTTAAGAACAATTTGGATTTGCGTCGCGTGTCAATTTCCCGAAATCCTAAATTGTGGCTCATACCATCTGGTACTTTCAAGACTCTATCACAACTGAAATATCTCGACATCCATGGCAATAATCTTCAGACTTTAGACAAGGACGCTGCGCTATGGAATGATATTGACGTGTGGCAGATCCAGTATAACGCCTTTGAGTGTAACTGCTCGGTGGCGTGGCTTAGAAATGAGCTGTTGCGCAATCACAGTTCCTCTTACTTGTCGCATATTGTCGTCTGCGCATCGCCTCCCCGTCTCTCCAACACACCAATCACAGAAACTCAAATGACGGATCTGTCGTGCGGTCTTGGTCCTGCGACGCAGGGTCTCGTCATCGGTACAATCGTCGTGTTAAGTTTGTCTGTGATCGTAGGAGTGATCCTCTTCTTCTTATGTCGAAGCAGGCGCTCTTCTTGTCTTGCTCATCTAATAAAGCGGCCATCTTGGAATGGAAGAGTTCCTGCGAATGACTTCAGGGACTACCCAAGTGACTATCCCGAGTACATCATGGCCCCACACAAGCCAGTGCCCGTGACTGAACTCTAGCAGACAGCTGCCTCTCCCAGTAGTGGTCAGCATTGCTTGCTCTGGCTTTAGGGCTCTGGGAGTGGCCGAGAGAAAACAAAATGGAACGCGTCCAACTGAAAGCCAGCCATCGGCGAAACTGAACGGTATATATTCTAAATCGATCATTTCGGAGACGAAACCTCATCAAGGAACGGTTGAAAGATATGTTTTGAAGTATGAATGTCATCTTCAAATAAAAGTCAGACAATATTAGACTGAAGTCGACGAACCTGTGATCGCTACTTCTTATTGTGGCTTGCAAGATAAATGACTTGATGAATCAAATTTTATCTTAATTAACTAACATCATCCAGTAGACTATATTCCCTATTGACTTTATCATCTCTTTTTATCTTACAGCGAAGTGATTTAGCTAACTTTTCTTAATATTCCGCATAGGCAATACTCATCCCCAAATACTGTATCCACTGATCGAAACTATATGCTATCAGGTGTTTTAATTTACTCTTTTCTACCTACTTGTCTTCCAAGTGATTCATTTCGCCGCTAGGGTTCGTTTCGCAGCTTCCGTTCAGGTTGAACGTAGCTCATTTTGATGGATTTATCGATGTTTCTTTTGTTTTCATTTTGGTTACTTCTCGAGCTCCGAGTTTTTTCGTGTAGTTTGTAGTTTGAATGTGTTTAGTTGTTGTTGTTTTTATTTTCCAAAGGTTCTGGTGTTTATTCTAGTCTACATTTTATAATAAATCGCAGACACTGAAGTAACTGGTAGCTAGCTGACTATTCGAGTTTTATTCTGAATTATCTATTAATGTCAATAACCATTTGAGATTTGGTTAAAGGAAGTGATACTCTTTTTTGATATCCTGGTTGGCTGTGAACTAACAACTGAAATGACAGACGTCATGTTTTGAAAGTGACTGCATCGAATGTTGCTATTTGTTTCAGTGCTAATTTGTCAGTCGATTGAAGAATTGTGTAGAGCTTCAGTGTCTGCGATGTACATTCCTAAATGTTTCAGTTTCATCATGAATGATGAAATTTGTATTTTTATGTAGCTACATAATTACTCCTTTGTACCTCATTTGACGCATGCTGTTCGAGGGCAGCCATTTTGTTGGCTGAGTTCAACAAAATGGCTGCCTTACTCAGGAGTACGTTACTTGGCAAATAATCCAATTTTCTGTTGGTATTAACCTGATAATCTGTGATAGTTCACTTAGTCTTTATGTGTAAGTCACCTGGCAAACGTATTGGATTAACTCTCACTTTGTGGACCTTGCCGATGCGTTTTTATTGCTCCATTTTGTTAGTCTGTCTTTCCATCGCGCGATGAGCGAATTTATCAAAATGTTCTTTGCTGTCTGTGCCATCTTGTAAAGGATCTTTGAAGTGGTGGTAATATAAAGTGTTAAAGGGCCGTACACATGCAGTGTTTTTCAAGTCTTTCCACCAGACTTTAGCTTAGCAAAAAGTATGGTAGAAATACTTAAAAAACACTACTAGGCATAATTGTTGGGTATTTTCTGTACTGTTTGCTCCTCAACAAAGGCGATAAGGCTGTTTTCATCAGTTTCTGTACGTTATATTAGACCTTACAATGAATGGGCATTAAAGTTTGGTCTTAGCTATAATGTTTAGAAAGTCTCAAAACACAATAATCGAAGTATTTAAGAATTTCTTCCAATTTACCGTAGATATTAGAAAGTGATTTTTTGATTATTTTACTGATTTTGATGTTCCCGAAGTAGGTTTAGAATAGCATTCAAATATAATATTAACCTTTCAATTTTAATATTTACCTAGCTATATACATATATATATTGTACATATTTTAAATATTTCTTACCTAATTAAGAGATTTTGCTCCTTTTTTACTATTCAAAGTTACTAGATTTAAGGCTCTTGTGATTTATTAACTGTACACCGAATCAAACTCGTACTTCGAAACTTCTAACGTCGAAGTCTATGCAAGCTAAAGCATCTAAACACATCTAAATATTACTAAATTCATCTTAGACTTAGAGCTAATTTAACTTAATTCAACCTCTATTTATTATATCTTAAAGTTACTACTTTAGTACACACGGTCACTACATTGGACTGACTCGTTGATGCTAGAACTGCCAACAGTCAATCTGACTGGTTATTAATTATTTATATTTAATAATTTTGAATATTAGGAGATAGCTACAGCTCGTTATTTTAATTGGTATCATGGTTACCAAATTTATTTTGTATCCATGAGATCTGAAAGGTATCTTGGATACCAAATAAAATAACCAGCGTTAACTCCTTATGTTTAAAATGAAATGTCAATCGATAATAATGTATGAGATGCCAACGTTTGAAAAGTAAAGAGCAGTCACATTGACTGTTAGGTATTTCTAGCGCTATACGTAAGTGAGTTCTCTGTAGTCGCCGCATGTACGATTTATGCAATAATGTATTATCTTCGAATGCGAATATTTCTATGCAAATTATATCGTGTCATAATAGTGACTTGGAATATAACTTCCTGTGAAACTGACTACAACATTAAAAATCTATCTTCCTTTTCGAGGTCCCTTGTATTTAATTTTCTTTCAACGTCAGCGATGTGACCTTGAGATCCATTGAGCCCTGAAATTAACAGTCCTGGCATATTTTCCAGAATCATCTAGATTTTTTCCAGAATCATCTAGATTTTTCCAGAATCATTTAGATTTTTCTAGAACCATCTAAATTTATCTAGAACCTTCTAGATTTTTCCAGAATCATCTAAATTTTTCTAGAACCATCTACAATAATATACGCTAAGAAGACGATAATAGTCTAGAAAAATATTCACCTACAACCAATATTTTATGGTCCAAGTGTATGTTGGATGAACCTTTTCACTGCTAATAATGATGTTGGAGTCGGTATCACAGGTGAAAGTACTCTCTCTCTCTCTCTCTTCCGTCACTTTTAAGATCTTATGCAAATAGGGTTAATAATATTTATCTACTTAGTCTATTCCCTACTGGTAGTGTACCATCAGAGAAAAGAGTCACCATTTCATTCTTTGTACCTAAAACAAATCTCTACCGATAATGCGATCTGAAATTATTAAAGTAGAGAAAAATCATCAGTGAGTTTTTTCGTCAGAGTTCATCTCCTTCTCTAATTCTTTCTAATACCTATTTAATATTACCACATCAATTTTCTGAAGTAGCTATTCTGATTAACTAGGGGAAAATCAGAGTTATAGATCGGTTTCATATTTTCGATCAATGGAAACTATATTTAATTAAACAAACTTACTTCTTGCTCTTAATTGAAAAATGTTGCCTTTACAAACCAATTGATACAAATTAAAAAGTTCATCTTCTATGATCGAAAATGTGAAACTGGTCGAAAACTGTGAAGTTCCCCCAGTTCTGTTATATTGTTATTGCCAACACTAAGGGGTGTGAACTCATTGTGGTGACACTATTCACTCAGTAGCTTTTCCGCATCCATGAGCACTGCCACCGAATAGTGGCAGTAGACTTTTTCAGCGAATGTCAGTGACGGTGAATGTCCCACCCCTGAGTGTGCGGCTCGTGAGTGCAGGGTAAAGCTAGAGTTAAGCTGTTATAGTACGTTTGGTCGAGAGGCGCTTTGTCGACCAAATGAAGGGAGGCGAAGTCTTTAGTTCTTACATTTGGTCGCCTTTTTAACTTATATCTACAGGGTGACACAGAAAAACGTGAGCAGAGAAAAGAATTTTCAGATAAAATAATTAACTCTAAAAATAAAGAGTATTGAGTTTTAGGGGAACTTACGAATTATTGGTCACTTTCATATTTTCGGTCATGTAACAAAAAGTGATATAATATTCTTTCCTATATGACCGAAGATGTGAAACTGACCGATAATTCGTAACTTACCCTACAACCCATTTCTATTTATTTTAGTGTTTATAATTGGCCTCACTTGGCTGGCACATCTGTACATTAGAATATTAGTAAGGCGAGTTAACATGAATTGGTTAATTTCCTTTCATCTTAAAATGAAATAATGTAGAAAAAATGGTAAGAAAATTTGTATACAAGAACAATTGAACAAATTTCTAAGCATCCATTTTTAACTAAAATACTCTAAATAAAAATATCTACCGTATCTAATGAGATATTAGTTATCGTAAATAAGTATCTAGTGTATCGAGGGCCTCAGCATCTAGTCTGTACTTTAACGCGATACAAAATCTTTAATAATAAATCAATGCTGTGTTCCGATACATGATTTAGCCTGGATGAAGTAGGTAGCATTGATTGGTTTTTCATCTTTTTTATTCAAAGATGGTAATGACTTTTCATCGTAACTATAATATTATTATTATTATTAAGCTGTTATTTAAAGGGAAAAGTTTCCGAGGAGAAGCTTTTGTTTTAAAATAAAAATTAATTTAAATTAGCAGTCAATATTATCGGTATCCATGATACTAGTTTGATGGATACCGATTGTATTAGTATCATGGATACCGATAATATTGACGCTAATTTAAATTGATTGATCAAATGCACATTATTTTAATCCTTACTTTAGTAATATTTAAAAAAAAAATTTGGAAACTAGAAATTCTACAGCAACTTTTGGCACAGATCTACAAAAAAAATTACTATTTTTTAATCAGGCGATTTTTCTAAATTTTTTATCTAATTGTTCTAAATGGAAAGTTTTTAAATTAAATAACAATCTGTTGAAACACAACTCGAGGTTATTGAAAAACAAATGAAAATAGAATTGTTATAAAATCATTAGACTAATATTAATATACTGGAAAAATTTAATATCTTTTAGATAAAAAATAGCAATAAAAAGTTAATTAAATAACTTCTACTTAACATTTAATTCAGTGAAGCTCTTTTGAATTCATTAACTTATTAATTAGTGCCAAAAATGTATACTTATACTATGGTTAGCTACTTCCTTTCAACTTATTTAAAACTAAATACTTTTTAATATTTAAATTCTTACAATAAATTCTGTACCTTTTTTATAGTAGTCTTTGAAAATAAGTTAATTGCGATATCGATATATAATTGACAGGAGCAGCTAAAATTGAAATTTTTAAAATTTAATTAATTGTCATATGTTGTTAACCTTAAACGTTAAATATAAATTAAACTATAAAATTTAAATGTTAAACTCATGAACCTTTCATTACAAATTAAAAAATTCACATTAGTTATTAAAACATTATTTTATTAATAATCGTGGGCATTAGGGTAAGTTCCGAGTTATCGAACAGTTCCACATGTTCGATCATGTAAGAAAGAAGTAGCTATGAATTTATCTACTAACTATTTTATTTGGCATCCATGATACCAGTCTGCATCCATGATACCAAATAAAATAGCGAATTATACATTATTATATACTTTTTACATGATCGAAATTGAGGAAGAGTCCCATAATTGTGAACTCCCCCTCATCATTTTATTCAGCTACTTTAGTATATTTAAGGATATCATTCCACTGACTGTAAATATCACTCGATTATTACCTCCCTACATCGCATTTTATCAAGGATCTTCGAATCTAGAACTTAAGGTTTTTCCTAATTAAACTGTTCACTAATTTTAATTCATTTCTTATATAAAAAAATAAATTATCTATATTATGATATGGAGATTTTTAATGTCCTTAAATTAAATAGAAAAAGAGATCAAACATTTGGTGTAGAAATGACAACATAAAACAAATGTGATAAAAAAGGTAGCCATGATACGGAAAATAAAATATATGGTGATGAAAAAGGTAGCTATGATACGGAAAATAAAATAAATGGTGATAAAAAAGGTAGCCATGATACGGAAAATAAAATAAATGGTGATGAAAACGGTAGCTATGATACGAAAAAATAAAATGATTTTGATCAGATCTTAAATTTGAAGAAAATTCACAGCCGTAAAATTAGATTCTTTTCTAGTCAAATTCCCTCATTTACCTGTGAAGGTTCATTGAGAAGGGGTGTGTCCTTCATTGAGAAGGGCCCTGTCCCTCCAGCTCCCCCCAGAGCCTCCCTATGGGCTCCCCTTGACACCCTCTGATCGTGTTGGTGACGTGACTCAGTAACTCCGCATTCATCGTCTCGATGTCTTTCTTGTCTGCGCAGATCAGCTGAGGGGAAAAATATTAATCGTGAAAAAAACTAGTAAAATGGCATCTCCTAACCATTTCAAAGTTTGCTAAAGAAACATTAAAGAGAGGACAGTGAAAGTATGCACTGTAGCAATGGGTAAGAGACCTACCATACACACCACCACGTCGACTATAACATTATGATGACATTTGTAAAAACGAAAAAACCAATGATTAAAAATATTTCAATTTCAACCAAAATTTAAATTAACAAAATGTTTTTGTCGTAAAAAAATTAAAATCGTTTCATTTTACTTAAAATTAGGATATTTTACCTTCCAGTTTTCCTCCGAAAGTTTCCTGAACTTTTCACTGACTTTGGCCTGGAAATCTTTTTTCTCGTACCTCTCCTCCCCAAACCCTTGCCTCGCCTGGGTGTCGGTAGCCCCGAGGGTGAGGTACAGCACCAGGTCAGGCCTCGGTAGCCCCGCATCGGGGGATTTGCACCATTGCATGGGCAGGCCCTTAGGGATGAAAAAAGTTACTAGTTACACATGGCTACAAGAATTTTTTTTGGTAAATTTGTGCTTTAGGTCCGCCTCTGATTTTCGACATTTTGACACTTAATATAAGTAAAAGGAGCAAATTCAAGACGTTTTTCACGAATACCATTTGTTGTGGAAACACTTCGTGTTCGAGTTATAGCGCAATCAAGTTTCCGATAAGTTAGGTTAGGTTTGGGAGTCTGGAAAGATAGCTACATTTGCAGTTTATTTCAGATATAGCATCACAAATTCGTATATCGGGGGGCGTTCCACACCCCGAACCCCCTGCCAGATTATTAAACAATCATGAAGTGTGCAGTACGACAAACTAGCGGATACAGCGAACTACATAAACGGTTTCATGTCACCAAGATATCATACCACAAAAATCTAAAAGGTGGAAAAACCTTGTTTTTTTACAAGCTTAATGTTATTCCTACCAGAAACTTAATTGTGCTATATCTCGAAAACGAAGCGTTTCCACAACAAATGGCACGAATGAAAAACATCTTGAAATGGCTCCTCTTACCTATATTAAGTGTCAAACTATCGAAAATAGGAGGCGGATCTAAAGCACAAAAATACCTTTTTTATGAAACTGTAGTGTAAGTTTCGAATTATCAGTCGAATAACAAACTATATAATAACGATATCACATAGTTTTTTCTTATATGACCGAAAATGAGAAACCTACCGATAATTCGTAACTTACCCTAATTGTTTTATGAAACAATATAGTTTCAAAACATGTGTTTCTGGAAAATTCCTTCACAAACCACGAAGATTACATTGCCTCACCTTAGCAGCAGTGAATGCTACGCCAGAGTAGGCGTACCTGTCGATGATGAGGGATGTGCCGGAGACTAAAAGGGACTCCATTGTCTTAACTGCCTCCCATCTGTGAGAGAAACATGGTAGAAATTAGGGTAAGTTTTTAATTATCGGTCAGTACTACATCTTCGGTCGTATAAGAAAAACGATAAAAATTGTTTTTATTGCACAGTGCTATCTAATACTTCTGCAAACCCGGTATATAAGAAGAAAGTTTGATATTTTAACTCTTTATTTTAGTTGGTATCCATGATACATGCAGGTATCATGGATAGCTACCAACTAAAATAACGAGTTAAAATATCAAACTTTCTTCTTGTATACCGGGTTTGCAGAAGTATTAGATAGCACTGTGCAATAAGAACAATTTGTATATTGTTTTTTCTTGTATGACCGAAGATGTAGTACTGACCGATAATTCGTAACTTCCCTAATTTAACCCTATAATAACTAACGTCTTTTGAAGAGGACATAGAAAAACATCAAATAGTGTCTATATTTATTCCATATAATCATATTCTAGCAATAAGAAGCGTGAAAAGAAATGTAGGCTGAGCCACAAAATGATTTGAGATTTTTAACCACCCAAAGTTTTTTCAAAATAATATTCGACTTTGAAAAAAAATTGAAATAAAGTTATTTTTTTAACATCTTTATTAAAATTGTTATCTTTCTAATTATTTATTTAACAAACCAATTATTTTTGGCCTAAATCATGTCTTGGGTATTATAGGGTTGTGACAATATGCGTTTAAAATCATAGATCTTGAAAATATTATAGACTGATTGAATTAAAGACTATTGAATGGTTCTACATCAGCGGTATATAGTATTCGATACCATTTCATTTCGTCTGTGATATTCCTAAGATCTATGATTTTAAATGCATATTGTCACAAACTCACAACCCTAGTCATGACTTGTGATATGAGAATTAATTATGAAATGTTAGAATGAATTTATCCGCAGTTGGGAAAGGTAACCCATTGCCCTGAGTTCCTAACCCTGGGCGCAAGTTACCTGTTGGCAGAGAATAGAAGGTGAACTGCGTGATCATCCAACTCTTCTCCGCATTTTAGGTACTGATCCAACAGCTTGCCAATGGTAGTGCTGCGGTCTGCAAAAAGAGATTGTCAGAGCTTATAAATAGGGATGTGACATTGTGCATATATGCAGTCCTTTGCATATATTTCAAGAGCATATAATATGCACGTGTGCATATTATATGCTAACCGAGAAATATGCATTCTTGGTCAATTTTTAACATGTAAATGTCTAACCTATGCAGTTTTCTTCTGGACCCCTGCATAG
Organism: Caprella mutica; assembly: GCA_947561585.1. NCBI lineage: Eukaryota > Metazoa > Arthropoda > Malacostraca > Amphipoda > Caprellidae > Caprella > Caprella mutica. The sequence goes on along the minus strand of CANNZV010000463.1, from coordinate 209,237 downwards.
AAAACGATTTTAACTGTGGACACAAGTATATTTTATCAAACTTATTATTCAAATTTAAGAAGTTTGTAGGTGGAATATTGAAACTACAAATGAATTAATAAATAATAATACACTAGGTATTTAGTAAATACTAGGAGTAATTGATAAATAAATGAATAGGTACTATCATTTTAGAGAGTTGTACTACTCAAAAAATATCAAAACTTATAGCACGTATATATGCATATAATTTATTCAAGTAATTAAACACGAAACTGTTTAAATTTACCATTTAATAACTTAGTGTCGCTGCTTATAGTTGGAGATCCTCTAAACTTTAAAGGGAACCGCTGGTCTAACAAGATGGTTTATGATTTTCGAGTTATGACTAAAGTAATGACATGAATGTATGATAGTTTAGAAGACTGAATTTGACTGAAAGAAACATTTGCCCCTCCTCTTTCTTGTGAAGTAGAACGGGTTCTTTCCCAGTACAAAACAACTTTAGCAGATAATAGAAGATTCACTTTTGAAAACCCAAAGTACCATTTAACAATAAAGTCCAATTCCACTGTTTGAAATTGAATGTGTATGTTTGAAATAGACTAACTATTAAAAAAAAAGTCTAAATTTGAAACAGCTTTTTTGTTATATTTTGTTTTCTAACGTTAAACATTTCGCAGTAGAAATAAAAACTTGAAATTACACCTGCGATTTATTGTAAGTTCCATTCAAAGTTCAAACCACCAAAGTACAGCTACATTTAAAACATAACTATACAGTATGGGACACAAAAATGTTTAGGCTTTTTCAAATACTTGTAAATCGTTAGTCAGTGGACGAAAAAACTGTATCTAGGTCTCTTTTTCTCCGCCTCTTATTGAACTATTAACAGGTAAAAACATTTTTGAACTGATGGACATAGTTTATGAACAGGTAAGCAAAGAGTGAGGGTGATTATTTTTGTCATTGCGCAAAGGTCATTCTTAGAGCTAACTCTGCGACATTTTGATCTCATTGAAGTTTTCACAAATATTATTTATTTCACCAACTAAACGGCCCATTTAAGGCTACTACACACATGAGTGACATGACAGGGATTCGTCCGGGACGTCTCCGGTCAATAATTTATCACTACTAGGAGCCGGTACTGTGTGAATGTGTCCGTTGAAATTAAAGTAACTATATATATATATATTTTCACTGACACTGAATCAATGAAAGGAGACGGACCGGTGACGTCCTGGACCGATCCCTGACATGTGTGAAGAAGCCTTTAAGCTGATGTGAATAAATTAAGTTCTCCTTCACGTACATACAGGCTACGTGGGAATGAACTATAAGAGTATACAAAATATAAAGTTCTTACCGGGGAAGTTCATAAGTTTGGCTGCAGAACCTTGTGCATTGAGTTTCTCCACTATCAATTTGGCCTGAGTTGACTTGCCCACCCGGTCACAACCTTCCAAAATGATTAGGGCACCACGCTTGGCCATCGTAAGATATTTTAAAAAACTTGGGGAAAATTAGGTTTTCAAAATCATTAAAAGATGAAACTTTTAAAATTGTTATCAACAGAATTAAATTTTGATTTAATCATGGTTCAGTTGCAGAGGATGAAAAGAAATTAGTTAAATTAGAAAAGAAGACAGAAAGGAAAGTGGCTCCGTCAGGTTGTTATACTCAATTGCTCATGGATGCAGAAAAGCTACTTTGAGAATACAGTCACTCACAGACGAATTATTTTAAGAGTTTGACGTCTGCTTCAGCCATTTCGACTAGAAGACTGACGTAAAAAAGGAAATAAGATACAAGGGACAGAAAGAAGAAGTCAGAAAGCAAAGTGGCCCCATGAACAAAGTCACCTAAAACCAGTCAATGACAATGCTCAGGGATGCAGAAAAGTTACTCCGTGAATCAAGTCACTTACCAAGGATGTGAAGTAAAGAGACACAAGCACCGGATGGAAGAGGGAAATGAAGAGGTGATACAAACTGAAGCCTACCTAACACAAAATCTAAGACCTCGTAGTTGAAGACCACTATCCTCTAAAACTGCCATTAACGTTAAAAAATGATATAGGAAAATTAAAGAAAAATCCATAATCCAATTAACAACAGATAGAGCCCAAGGAATGCTATCCTCTTTCATTTCCGTTCACCACAGACAGCTTCAGAATAGAGCCCCTGGGGGACTACGCCTAAAGGGCCGTACACACTTAGGTTTAAGTCTTTCCACCAGACTTTTTGCTAAGCTCCTCCTACTTTTTCCACAAGAATATAAGAAAAAACAATACAGTAATTATTTATTCTTATATTCTCGTGGAAAAAGTAGGAGCTTAGCAAAATATCTGGTGGAAAGACTTTACCTTACGTGTGTACGGCCCTTTAGAGAAGAAAACAATTTTAGAATCATCCAATTTTAGCCATAACAATTTATGTTCTAGTTTAACTTCAGGTTAAGAACTAAATTGATAGTGAATTATAAAATGTAATGACTGAAGATTTCTCTACTAAGGATTTTAGCTCCTGGGGGGCGCATATTCCCCAAGATACTTCACCCGAAGTATCCCCTTGAGGAGTTCGTATCAATTAAAACACTTTATCATCAATAAATTTATTTGAACAAATAATATGAAAAATTTAAAAACAAATCATTATTTCTAATAAAATTGAACTATTGCAAAAATGATATTTATTAATAGTGAAGTTGACTAAAATCTTTTTTTGAGCATGTTAATATACTTTAATTCGAGTGGATGGGTTTTGGCGGGCATGATGAAAGCCAGAGGCTTCATGTTTTCATACTGAGGCACTAGTGACAATGGTCTGACTAGGTATCGAAGCCCAACTTCATACCTACAGACCATAATCACTTCGTCCTCAGATGTCCACTTCACGGGCTCTTTCTTCGTCATAGCCTCTAAAAGGCACGTTAGAAATACTTTGGATGGTTCGACACCATCTCTCGTGTCTAAAACAACCAGACTGTGCCAACCGAGAGTTTTGTTTCTGATAATCTTGTCCATGCAAGACATTTTGGAGTCGAGAAATTCTTCAATAACACTCTTCTCACCTCTCATAATTGGCTCTGGGATGTAAACAGTTTCACCAAAGGAATAGAGTTGTAAACCACAGGATGCGATACTGTTCATCATGGAGGCGTTGTGAACGACTTCAAATTTGATTCCTTCAGGTAGCATGTTGCATAGTTGTGTCATTTGGTCAGTGAAAATTAAAGGGTCTCCTTTCTGCAGCACCCCAATATCTTTTCCACTCTTCAACTGAGCCAAAATACTCTGGTACGAATTAGGCTCCAATGGATGCATGTGCTGACCTGCTACCCCCACCAAATCAGCTTCAATGTAGCCAGGAGTGTGCCGGGCATCTACGTAAATTTTGTGACATTTTCTAAAAGCTTCCCGCCCTTTTATGGTAACGTCTTGAAGAGATATTCCCATGCCAACAATTCTAAAGGTTCCCATAGATGGATCATCAGTTTCTCGTGAATAATATTCATGGACAGCTTTTGTACGAGATATTTCTTCTGGTGTGATTGAGTTTGAGCAAATCACCAGCGAGTGGAGGGGATCACCCAGATCCAGAGATGCTAGTTCTGAGGAAATGAACAGAATATAAAATTATATTAATTACCAATTTTATAGAGTAGAGAGCACTAGACAGACTAATTATATAGCAGCTCTACTATCTCCGAAAATGGGATGGTAAATAACTAATAATATGTATTAAGGTGGATAATTATTAGGATAAGATTAGAATTATCGGTCAGTTTCACATTTTCAGTCATGAGAATTTTTTTTTATTTAATTTGGTATCAATATGCTAGCTACTGGCAGTTATTATGGATAACAATTAAAATAATTCTTATCACTTTTTTCTTAACTATCGAAGAGGTGAAACAAAACCGACTGATAATTCAAATTTGCACTATGTCAAAATATTAAAAATTATCACATTGCTTCTTTACCTTCAAGAGTAGCTACAACAATTTTCTGCTTATCTGAGCCAATTCTGACAATGGCTATACAGGTATTTTGAGGCGTCATTGGTTCAGCTACAGTAACCCTCTTAATGGTCTCCATCAGTTGACTAGCGGCTTGGTGTGTGCGCATGTACCGTGGCGGTTCATAGACCTCACGGTTCTTCACGATGTTCTCTACGGTTTGCTCCTTAACTTTGATGTCTGGAGGAAAGAATATAGAATTAGTAAAGGAAGATAGGGTTAAGACTTAAGTTATTCCTCACAGGGAAGATATTTACCCAGGAGACAAAGTGTATGAAGACCGCACGTCAAGTTTGTCATAATTTTATCGTAGAAACTGACAGGCTTCCACGTCTCCTCCCAGAAAGGAATGGAGACAACCTCCCCAAAGGATTCACTGTCTAGGCCAGTGATTCCTACGGCACTCACGATAGATGCATTGTGCAGAATCTGTAGATGGGGGTGGAGAAGATTACTTCAGCAGATTTTTACCATTAAACAGTAATATATATCCGAGATATACAAGGAGTTAGTTTATCTCTAATCCAAGAGTATTCAAACTAATCTGGAAGGAATAAGGAAAGCTCCGAGTTAGGGGGAAAATTCCACATTTTATCAAACAAGAAAAACCTTGATAATCGTATAAATGATATTTTGATCTGCATTTGTGATGCCTGCAGATATCAATATCACGGACAACAATAAAAGTTGAACATAACTTGGTTACATCACTTAGCTCAAAAATATGAGTGATAGGAACAATCCTACACCTAGGAACTTACTCTTAGAGATTATCTGAAAAAAAAACAGGATTCTCAAATTGCTCTTTACCAATTATCATTTTCACATCATATACAGTTACCTTGTACTCCACATTTAGCTCCACGGCTCTCAGAACGATGTCCGTATGAGTTGTAGCTACAAGTGGGTCTCCCACGACCAACAGAGACACGTCTGATATCTTGGCTGGCATTAAAATTTGTATTTCTCCTTGTTCTACCATCTGCCTGTCTGCGAGGGTGATTTCTTTGCCGTAGTATTCTTCCTATGAAGAAATGTTATTACTAAGGGTAACTTATGAAATGTCAGACAGTTTCACATCTTCAATCATGTAATGAAAAAACAATTATTGGTATCCATGATACCTGCAGGTATTATGGATGCCAATTAAAATAAAACAAGAATTATATAGTTTTCTTATATGACCGAAGATGTGAAAATGACCAAAAATTTGTAAATTACCCAATCTTCAGATAAAAGACTAAATAACAGTTATATTCAAAAAATCAATGTAATGACCGTTTCATACCAATGATTCCTTGCCGCCATTCAGAAGGATTGATGTGTAGGCCTCTAGGAAGATTTTCTCACAGTTTTTGATGATGTCGAGATTGATTGGAGAGATGTCCTCTGGGCCTGCCAATCCCAGTCCAATAATGTAAAGCATAGTTTGAGCTACAAATTGGCTATTATAAATAAAATCTGTAAAATTAAAAATGAATGTAGGTGCGTTCTCCTATAAGTAGCTTCATGATTTTAATTAACAGCAGTTTACATAGTTGATATTTTTACAATATCACATATTAATTAGTGAGCAAATGTGACTTTGACCAGATAATAAAGCATGGTCTTTTTCACCATTTTACTGGAGAGATAATGACAGCAGGGTGGTTTGGTTAAAACCAAGCTAAAAAAAACATGGTTTATTTGTTTTTTATCCTTTGAAGCTCTAAAATCATTTTTATTCTATCAGAAATCATCAATATTATATTTATATCATTTAAATATATAAATATATTGTGTAACTATATAAAAATATAATTAGTTAATCTTAGTAGTGTAATTTTTTCATGGAAGACATTAATATTTAAAACCAAAGAAAAATAGAAATATGAACAGGGTTTTCTCCTCACCATATTGTTTGTTATCATTTTATAAAGATATTTTACATAGTGATTTAGTAAATATCAAAATATAGTCTTGAGTCACACTGTGATATTCATTAGCTAATATGTTATACTTTAATTTGAACATCTACATTTGAAATGTAAATCAATGGAAATATAAGCATTTAAGAAATATTTGAATCTAGCTTTGTTATTTAAAAGTTGAGCTTTGAATTTCTTAAGAGCTTATTAAAGTAGACTAGCAGCTAAGAACTATTCATGAATTGGTAGTAAAATGTTACATAGCATCTGCATTAATTAATTTTTTCATAATTTATCTCTAATAAATCTATTTTTTCCATAATTTATAAAATATGAATGATGTTGTAATGTTAAACATGTATAGTGAACAGTTATGAACTAATCAACATCTTTATGCACTTTTATTAAATAATTCCATATAATATTTGTTTGTTTTTTCAAAAAAAAAAACATTGGTTTTTAATAACACTGAATGACAGTAATTCCAAGTCTTTCAATTGCACATAAATATTTTAATGTTCTCTGCTCTAATGTTATTTTAGAAGGAATTTATAATCATCCTTTTTGGAGAGTTAACCCTAGTTCTGTAGTTCACTGAACATGGGTCCAATACACCCTAACAGAATCACTTGTGTGATCTGTTTTCTCAGTTACCTTTTTGCATAGCAAAATAAATACCAATAGAATGATCATATTCATGTGGCAATTAGTTCAATTAATAGAGGAATCTTTGAATTTATGTCCTGTACCAGAATTATATTGAAAAGTGTTTATTAGAAATTTTCTATGAATTTTAAAATCTCTGGTGCAGTAGACCCCTGTTCAGTGAATTAGGGTCAAGGAAAAAATGGGTAGTTCATGCACCGCACTATTTTACTTGGGCCTTAGAACAATTTGTAACAGTTGATATTTGGAGAACTAATAGAGACAATACTATATAATTTTCTTGGGATAATTAATTAATTTAGTAGGGGTTTAATGTCTGCTTCAGAACCAAAAGGCCATATCGTTTCTTGGGATAGCTATTTGAATAAACTTAAATACTGTATATATAAGACATCCCTTTTAGAGTAGAATCAAATTTAGAATAAAGAAATTTTTTTTAAAAGGTTTAATCATATTTCTAAAATTATTATTCCTTCATAGACTGTTAAAATGTGGGCGATCAATAGCATCATCACTCAAATTGATGCTACTCTATAGTCTATTCTACAATATAGGGATTATTATAGTCTATTGAAATTGAGGAAATGAAGTATAAAAATAATATGATGAATCTCTATATTTAGATTTTGTATGCAGTCTACATAAGACTATATTATGCAGACTGCAGAGTGGATCATGTGGATGGGGCAGTCTGAAAAGTAGGTCTCCTGACACCCCAGTTTGTATTTGGTGCACTGAACTCAGACTTTTTCAAAAATCTGAAAAATATCTCAACATTTTTCATCAATTTGTCTAGTCTTCCAACATTTTTCCAGTTTCCCCTTCAAAAATTTATGGCAATATAGGAATTAATTGCTAAATATCCTCAGACATTGCCGGAATTTTTTTATTAGAAAAATTGAACATCTGGCAACAAATCATTGGAATTTACCACCAAATACAATCTGGCACTCAGACTGGCAGAGACCCAGGATTTTTTTTTAGAAATTGGGATTTGGGTGCAGCAAATAACATGGGAACAAATTAAATAGGACACAGTCACAGTGCAGTCTGTATTCGGTGCACAGTTGGTGAGAAACCCCCCCACTGACTTGTCCAAAAAGCTGAAAAAATCTACCAACATTATTTGGCTGATCCAGCAACATTTTCCTCATTTAGCCACCAAAAATTAATGGTATCTAGGCATAAATAACATAGGAATAAATAGCTAAACCTCCACTGACTTGGTTAGAATCCAAGTAATAAAGCATGTCCAAACTCGCCATTTTAATGGCGAGTTTGTTACAGTTATTTTGAGCACTTCAATTGCAAATGGTGAGTTTTATCTATTTTTCTCCTATGCTACAATGTTATTTTGGAGAGAATTTATGAAAATTTGATCATTTTGGAGAGAATTTGTTGAATTTTGGAGAGAGCTGGAGAGACAAATGGCGAGTTTATGAGACATACTATTTTACTTGGGTTAGAATATTATTATCTAAGGGAAAAAATTCCACGAAGTTTGATAAGTCTGCGGAATTTACCAATATTACCATGATTCAATGAAATACTCAAATACAGTCTGTAATAGGACTTAGGCACAGGATTAATCCACATATTATGACAAATCCAGTTTTAATTTTCAGACTGGTGGATGGGAACAATAATCATAATGGAACATTAAAATTGTAACTAGGCTCTAGCTAAAACATATCTACCAGTCTGTATTTTGTGATAAATTCCACCTGCATTTCGGTGGAATTTTTTACCCTTAGAAAATAATATTCTGAGAAAGTTGGTGGATCTTTAGCTATTTATTCCCCTTTGAAAATAATATTCTGGGAAAGTCTGTGGACTTTTACCTATTTATTCCATTAATTTTCGGTGGATAAATTTGAAAAATGTTGGTGGATTACTGGATTAGCCAAATTAATGGAAATTTTAAATTTATGGTGAATTTTTTAGCTTTTTGAAGAAGTCAGTGGGATTTTGTGCACCAAATACAGACTGGCATTAGTGGCATACTTAAGTTAGTTAGGAAAAATATTTTACAGTATGGACAATTTGACAAAGTCGTCCAGTATATTGGCAAATTTTGAGGTGTTAAATAAGTTGTAAAACATGTATATAACAAGTAAATCACAGTCACTCATAAAATAGTCTCAAGAGATACTCATGCTGTGACATGCATCAGGCATGATGGCGATGCATGAGGATGATTCCAACTTCCAGTGTAAAATTTTCACTAGCAAGCCAAATTTCTTCTTTTAGGCATCTTAAATCTTCTCACCAAAATAATCTAAAATGGAGAGTGGAGACTTTCCTGCCTGGACCTGCCACACTATAAAACATGGGTTAGGAATTAATTCAAATAAATAAGGTACACCAATGAGACATGTCTGTGATTTGAATCAAGGAAATGTGGGGTTGTAGGCTAAATACCTAATTGGCATTAAGTGCCAATAATCATAGTGAAAGTGTATGCCACTGCTGTATCTGTATGGAGCCAAAAATTGCAACCTAGGTATACTCTACATACCTAAGCAAATTAAAATACAATAAATACCTAATATATTTGACAATGTAAATTAATAATCAGAGAATAGAAAGATAACACTTTTCTTCATTTCACTTAGGTATTACTGGAAATTAGAGTAGATGATGGCACACGTGGGAACAGAATAATGACATCACTTGCAAATTACGCGGCAAAGTAATTTCAGAAGTAATTCGTACGAGTACTTCATAAAATTGATTGAATTCCCTCAGTCATGAGATTTTCCGTTAATGGTTCTTCAAATGGGCAAATATAAAATTGTCTATAATTTTCCGTTCATATTGAATAATTATGCGTATTCATATTAAGGGGATTGTCTCACTATCTTAACTTTTCTTTTGTTTGAAGAGTGAGATACCTGATTTTCTCAAACTTGATTAGATATACGATAAAAATAAACATTTTTTTACTTAAAACACCTTTTTTAAATCTCTCCTGAAAAAACGCAAAATTTAGACTTTTTAAAATCCCTATTCCTTTCTCAATTTTTGGCCTAAGCAGAAATCAATAATATGAATTAAAAAAAATTACATTAAATATGTTTACATCCTTCCCTAGACTTTTCTACACGTTGCGGAATAACATATCAACTGACCGGACTTGAGTAGACAACTAAATTCTGAATATAGCAAAAAAAAAAACATGTCTCTAAGTCAAAAAATGAGAGAGAAATAGGCTTTAGACGTTGGAAAATCAAAGGTCATTCGATTTTTTTTAATATAAATATTTTTCATTACAGCAGTAGGTACTAAATTTTTTTGAAGATTATCTCAAATTTCGATGAGACACTCCCCTTAAAGTAAAACTGACTTATTTGAAGAGTTTTAATAATTTTTTAATTCTATTTAATTAGGATAGAGAATATGAATTACTATTCAACAGTTTATATGGAAATATCACAATCAATTAATCTAAATAAATCAACAGTAAAACATCTAAAGAAAAATATCATACAATGATACAGGTAGCCTACATACATATAACTTTTAAATTAGCAAGAGTTTTACAATGCGCTTGCATAGCATTTAATATATACATTTTAATAATTTCCAGTTTATTCTTTTCTGTTCAGTCATGTTTAATTGATATAATGATATAAAAAGATGAAATTGCATTCAAATATGCTTCTCCCTATTATTTCCCTACATGTTATACAATTGGCGCTTGTCACGATTATAGATAAATAAAGTTCAAATATATATACCTATTGTGTTCTTCATTTAAGCGGATTATATGAACTGCAATTTGGACAATCGAGAATTGTATAGGGTATGTTCCGAGTTAACGGACGGTTTCACATTTTCGATCATATTAGAAAAAGTATATAATTAATATTTTTATTCTACCGTTAGCTATTTTATTTGGTATTCATTACTATATGCATGAAGGTACATCATGATGCGAAAAAAAAAACCATTTCAATAGTAATATTAATGTATTATATATTCTTAATATATTATAGAAAATATGAAACCATCTAATAACTTGGATCTCATCCTAATTGTTTTTTTTTATTTTGTAGAATGCGTTGAATGCTTGTAGAACTTCTGTTTTTGTAACCTTGATGTCCAGAAAAATGTTAACAAATGATGATACCTACACTGCTCTCGCAAATTTCTGTTTCAAAAGTGTTTGTGCTGCCATCTGGGTTTCAATGCGGTAAATGGGATTGAAATGTAGTAAAGATAATTGAAGTATATATGTTGTGTGCATAACGTTAAGACAGCTACACTTAAATATCATATTTAAGACAATTGAAGAGAGTTAAATTATGAAAACTGTTTATTAATTGATATAATGATGGATGCATTCAAATTAAGTGACAACAGCTCGCAAAGCTGTTACTACACAAGTTATTGGGCAGCAACGCCTTTAGTACCACAGCAGGTCGTAGGAATACATAATAGATAACTGAATAAATCTACAATTGTTTTTATTATGTGATTATTTATATCAATTAATAATTTTATACGTAACGTATACATAATACCTCGATTGTCCTTACTAGTACTACATTTCAATTTCATTTACCACTTTAAAACCTAGATGGCAGTAAAAACACTTTTTGAAACAGAAATCGCGAGAGTAGTGTATCGTATTGTAATTTAATATCTTTGATGGTATTGTGTGCCAATACTAATGTATGAATCAGTTGCAATCAAATATGATGAGTTTTTGTACAATAATGTTATTAAAAATATATCTAAATTTGAAATAAATATATAGGTAATCTACACTTTGTGCACACAGTAAAAATCTATACATACAATTTTTGAATTGAGGAAATTAAATAGTAATTCAATTGATTAATTGAACAGTTAATTTAGTGAATTAACTACATTAATTGAAGTTAAATAAAATCTGACGCAGTGGACTCCCAGAATCAAACTCAGTGCAATGAGCAAGAGGAAGATTTCTTGAAATTTTCACGTTTTCGCGCCGAAGGAAGAGCTGACAACTGTTTCGACAACAATGTTAGGAAATCATTGTCTTCTTTCGTTACAATCATATCTTAGAGGGTAAAATTGCAATGATCAATATAACAAACACAGTGAAAACAAGGATTGATGATGTGAAGGTATCATAATTGAAATCCCTTACCTGTTTGGGTGAATTCATTGGTTTTTTGGCATCTGTTAAAGTTGAAGATTGATGATCTGGAGCCGAGGATCTTGAAATATTAAATTTTTGGTTGGTATCTCTTTTGGATGTTTTTGGTGAACAATCTGGTGGCTCAATCGAATCAGATAAAGATCTTTGAATTGAAGGAGAGCTCGTTGAATTGGTAGATAGTACCGTGGATTCAGAATCAGAGTGGACTGTACATTTTTCCAAAGTGGGTTTGAATTGGTTAATATCAGTACCTGATATTTCTTGTTGCCCCAACATGGAGGCCATTTTATCGAATTGGCTGATACTGATATTATCGTAAGTACTACATCGCCAAATACCTTTGGATAACTGATTCGGTGTAGTAATATCACTTTCAATCGATACTTCCCTAGATAAGTAAGGACTTAGCATAGTTTCGTCATCAGGACTTGGAATTGGTTTAGAATCATTAATTTCGATTGGAGATGAACTTTCTGAAGTTGGGGAATCACTACAATATTGTTCTTGATTAACATTGTGATCGATTGTTTCCTTACCTACGCTCGCACAGTCTGAATTATTATCTTTCGTAAGGATATTAACTAAATGATCAAACAGTTCATCGTTTTTTTGGGTGTTATTCGTTGATAAAGATTCATTCTGATTTTTATATTCCTTTGTAGAATTATTATCGGATGCAGTTGATTTGATATCATCTTTGTCAGATACTCTAACGCTAACTTTAATTACATCAAATTTATCTCTCATATTACACAATTTTTCAGGTTTTTCATCTGTTGTGATTATATTTTTATCGTCTCTAATGCTATTCGAATCAATGCTACTTGAATCAAACGAAGTTGTAGAACTAGAGTCAATTTTTTTCAATTGGGAATCTGCAACAGCTAATCTAGCGTCCAACTCAGCCAAACACTCGTCCATTCTATTTATAACGACTGGTGAACTGCTCGAAACACGCTGATTCTTCAAACTGTTTAGTTTATTAGATTTATCTGAATTTGTGTTAGATTCATTTGAACTAGAGATTTCAACAGAATTTTCCTTCTTGTCTGATTGGATGAACTCAAGTTTTTTTTCTGACACAGATTCCTCAATTGATGAAATTTCATCATCGTTCAATGAATCAACCTCTTCCGAATTTTCGTCGTCAGCTTCAAAATTTAAATTTTGATCATTTTTCTCACAATTGAACGCATCTTCTGACGGTTCTACAATTATATCTTCGGTTAGAATAGATTCAGTAGAATCTGTTTCAATTATTTCTTCCTCTACAATGCTTTCGGCTTGGGTTTCATCATCTGAATCATCTTCAATCGTATCAGTTTTATCATCATTGCAATCATCATCATCCCACAACACATCTTCCTTGAAGAATTCTTTGGCTACTACTGCAGGTTTATCAGAAGTAGAGAAGTAGTCAGTCTCTTGAAAGATGTCTGAAGTTCCTTCACTGGCACTGTACATGGTACTACTATTACTTATTATGCTCTCATAGGCTTCATCATCTTCGGCAGCATTATCTTCCCACCAGTTGGTATCTTCTTTGAATATATCTTTAGCTGGCACTGCCTTGTTCAAACTGAATTCATTTTCATCTTCTGTCTGCCACCAAGGCAGTTCATCTTTGAACATTTCCTTTGAGCTGACCACTTTAGGCTTTTCTTCCCACCAACACTCTTCCTCTTTGAAGAATTCTTTAGCTGGAACAGCATCTTTCGTCTGCAATGTTTGCTTAGGTGTTTGTTCACTTTCTTCATCTGATGATGATGATGATTTATCGGATTCATTTTTCAGCCACCAAGGTTTTTCTTCATCCTTGAATAATTCTATAGGTTTTATAACTTTCTTTGGTTCTTCTACCTCCTCAACTGCATCTCTCCACCAGCACTCATCTTCTTTGAAAAATTCCTTGGCAGATGGTAGGCTTTCCACTTTACCACCACTCAATTCATATTTTTCTGCTCTCATCAGTAGAGATTCGGTATTTTCATCACTACTTTCTGTTTCCTCATCACTTGAGCATTCCTCATCGCTAGATTCATCTTCTTCCTCATCCAACCAAGTCTCCTTGAAGCATTCTTTAGCTGATAACGTTTTCGGTTTTTCATCCCAATTTTCCCAGAATCCCTGCATGTCTTGTTCATCCAATTCTTTTTTCGAAATCCATTTTGGTTTCTCATCCCAAGCCTCCCAGAGCTCTCCTTTATCTTCTTGGAAGACTTCGGTAGCTCTTAACACGACCTCCGCATTGCTCATCTTCCAGTCGGCTTCAGAGTCAGAATCTTCAGAGCTGCTTGACTCGTCTTCACTGCAACCCTGAAACGTACGAAATATCAAACCACAAATACAAAACCCTCTATGAATTAACAATGTTTCAAGAATTCGAAATACAATTTTTAAAGAGTCCAAGCTTAAAGCAGGTACACAAAAACAAGACTTCTCAAATTTATGTGAAATTGGAATAAGAATCCGCAAGTTTGTTATAAGAATACAATAGGAAATTATTATTATTCCTTCATTGTAAAGTAGAAAGATGAAATAAGGTAAGGGTCAAAATGCAGTGAAATTCTACAAACAAACACTACCCAGAAAAGAAAAGGTGGAGAAAAGTTTAATTTGAGATTTAAGAACAGTCAACAGAGTCAAAACTCTCACTTTGTTTTTCTTAATTGTGGATACTTTAGCAGACCAAAGTCCTCTGCAAAAAAGGGAAAATAGCAGAAAGCTTCAGTTTTCTGTCTGAAAAATTGTGTGGGACATGAACATTTGTCGTGAGAATGATGGACAAACTGGTGATTGGAATGACAATTGATTGGAGACACTAATCTTGGAATTGCAAAATAGTTTCATACAAGTAAGAAAAAATAAAATTTTCCGAGATTTAAGATGATTTTCAATTCAATGAGATAAAAAACAATTGCTGGTAAAAGTTTGTGGGTACCTACGTCGTACTGCAATGTTCCCCTAAATGCGAGAAATGTTTATCATCACTTGATCGAAATTTTATTCTTATGAGAGTGATTCCAGATGAGACCTTTATTTTGTTAATGGCCCTCACAGGCTAATCAAATTACCTAAACAATTTTTTGTGGTGAATGTAGACAATTTTTTTTTTTGTCCCGCATTGTGTAAAGCTCCGAATTATCGGAAATAATTTTTATCGGTATCCATGATACTTGCAGATATCATGGATGCCAATAGAAATAACGCGTTATGTAAAAATTATTATATATATACTACAGTCTTAAATGATGGAAGATGTGGAACCGTTCCATAACTCAGAACTAACCCTAGGTATATACAAATAATAAACATAGACAAACTGAGAATTTTGGCGCGTATCAGAACTAATAAATAAAAATGGTTTAGACAAACAGTTAGGGCGATGGTATGTACATAAAAATGAACGAATTTAGGCATGGGAGAACTCCATTAAAAAGGAGCTGATATTGTTCAATTTAACAAAAATAAACATTATTGAACTTTCAATAAAAAAAAGATAAACAAAATGAGGATTTTTCATGTGGTAACACAAAAATATGATTAGACTAACAGTAAATAATTCTTTAATTGTTTATTATTTCAGTGTTTATTTCTTGTAGCACTGAATACCTTATTGAACAGATGCCTTAAGTCGTCTATTACAGGTAGGTCCCAGAAGTCTATTTCTTCTTCGATTTTCAGTTTAGTGGATGTAGCTTGTGCCACCTGGTCGTTAAAAGGTGGGGACAATTGTAAATTAATTGACGTTCTAAAATAATTGAAGTACAATATTCGAAATTCTGCAAAGTACAGTTTTTTCAAAATTCTATATATATTTTTTCGAGATTCTATATTTTTTCGAAATTCTGTGATTTTTCATCAAATTCAATAACAATTTTTAATTTTTTTTCCCAATTCATTTATTTTTTCTCAATTTATATCATTTTCTTACTTAATCCTATATTTCCTATTTGTAAAAATTTACCAAATTTTTAAAATGAGGCATAAAATCCATTACAACATAAACAACTCTATTATCTTCTGTTTTTGCCGTACCAACTGCTTCAGGATGAGATAACACTTCCTCCTCTTCGCCTCCTCCCTCGGGGTGACATCAGTCCCATCCACCCTAGCGTGCTGGTCCGCTCCTGCCGCTAGTAACAAATCCACCTTCTCACTGTCATTGTGGCGAATTGCTAGGTAAAGGTGCTTAACCAACTGAAAAGACAATGTCACTATTAAATCCTTATAGCTACAGATGTTCAATCAACTGTAAAGATAATGCTACTATTACTATACAGACGAGGTGGTTGTAGCTCACGAGATTTCAAATTTAACATTCAGGGCGTCCTACTTTACCAAGGGTGCCCTACTAAATCCAGGACATCCTACTTTATCAAGTGAGTCCTCATACTTCTTTATCTAAAATCCAGGGCATTTTAATTAACCAAGTGCGTCCTATTTCTTTATTTAAGATCCAGGATGTCCTACTAAAACCAGGGGGTGCTGCTTACTTACCCAATATGAAAACCTTTTCCCCTGGTTGTCATTGAGAGAAGTATCAGCCCCACTGTCTATCAGGAACAGAACGATGTCCACACTGCCCTCTCTGGCACCCCAATGGAGTGCTGTTTGCCCCGAGTAATCCTGATCATCCAGTCTAGAACCACCTAACACCAGCTTGCGACTGATCTGAAAATAAAAAAAAATTTACTCTGAATTTTAAAGTAAAAAACTGTCGTTACTTTTTTCTTTTATGACTGAAATTGTATAACCGTCCGATAAATTAGAACTTAGCATCGAAGTTATGAATGGAATTTTCACTTTTCAGCAATAAATACCCATCTAAAAGTATTTAGGTATATTTTTTTCTCAATATTTTCTCACCTCGACATTTCCTCTGTAGGCAGCTAAAGTTAGGGGAGTTCTTCCATGATTGTTCCGAATGTTAGGGTCAGCATTGCACTCCAGCAGTAGATCTGTGATGCCTGCATTCTCCTGAGAATTAGCAAAAGATAGTAGGTATTTTCTTGCGTGACATTTGTTGGTTTGAAAGAAAATAACTAAAAGGAAAGCATTTAGAAACTTGAATCTAAATATCAAACAGAAAACATAGGGTGAAGCAAGTATATTGCGGCACACTAACTTTGATCTCAAATAACAAAAACTAATGAAGATTATAACTTCAAAACTCTCATAAAATTAATAAATTATAATTTGAATTGAGTTTCTTTTGATATACAACATTTCGATATAAAATTAACTATTGAATAAGATAAAATTTTGAATTTATATATAAATTTGGATTCTTTCTTGGAGTAAAGTTGCTTAAAGTTAAATTGGCGGAAATTTATTTATGTGAGCCAATTAACCTTTTTATTTTTAATCGGGCTGTTGTTCACGGGTTCCATACCTTATAAACCGCGTGGTGCAAGAGGGTCCAACCATTTCGGTCCTGATTGTTAGGGTTACCACCCCACGCGAGACCGGACGTAACTTTGTCAGGTACTGAACATCTCACTGCATGTATTAGTGCCTACAGAGTAACAGAAATAGTTGTTTAAGCATCTCTAGCGATTTGATTAGTATAATAAATTATACTTATGCTCTTCGGAACATAACATAATTGTAGCCATAAATTATACACTTGAAAATAGTTCTACAAGATCAGAACTTAACTAATTAAGTTAGGTTAAGTTCCGAAATATTAGACCGTTCCACATTTTCAATCTCATAAGAGAAAATGATATTTCAATTATATAATATAATTTTCTTTTATATGATTGATAATGTGGAACCATCTAACTTAATTGGGATGGGACTACTTAGAGAATCTCACCAGGTCAGAGTAAAGTAAACCCTCCTTGTTGTTTAAAGATTCGTTGGCTCCTTTCTCCAAAAGTAACTCCACAACCTCCGTCTGTCCATTCCTTGCTGCGATGTGGAGGGGAGTGTTACCGTCCTCGTCTGCAATGTTCAGGGCCGCCCTTCGTCCCGTCAACATCGTCACGACGTCTATGTGTCCTTCTCGAGCTGCCTCATGTAGTGGAGTGCCTCCGAATTTGTCCTACAAAACAAATATATCTCTTAGGGTCACATTTCGTGATGTGAAATTTAAACCACCTCAAATAATAGTTTCAATTATAATATAGCAAAGTTGTATAAGTTTTAATAGTGCCTAATTTGAGTGAAAATCATCAATCATATGTGAAACAAAAGAGAAACTCACTATAAAAAAGTATCCAGTAAGAGGAAAAATACTATTAGACCAACGGATAGGAGATAAATATTCATAGATCTCAATTCTACTAATCGGAGCGCATGAGATAACTAGATAAGATTCCCTCATGAGTAACTTAGTTTCCATCTTCAACTCACTGTGGGGTCCACTTTAGCTTTGTGTTCCAGAAGAGATTTCATGATAAAAAGATCGTCCCAAAAAGCTGCATAGTGGAGGGCGGACTTTTTGGAGTCTTTGGAATGCAGGTTAGGATCTGCTCCAGCTTCTAGTAACGCATCTACTATCAGCAGATCTTTCTGAGGAAGTTAACGGTACATCATCAATTACACAACTATCGAAGGTACAAATGTTCATGGCATTTCCTCAAGAGGGTAATTTGAACTCAACGTTGAAGTTTTTGAATAGAAAGATGTCTATTCATGATCAAGAACAGAAGCTCTGATGTTTAATGGAAATCTTGCAATTCGAAAACTAGAATTCGAAAACTAATGTTGAGGTTTAAATACCCTCTTTAAAATATGGACGTTGAGTATGAATCTTTTCAATCAAATTCATTATTACATTCGCAAATTGGGTAAGGTAATGTTTTCCCATGCAATGAGTAGGTAAGTACCTTAAATGCAGCCACACAAAGTAGAGGAGTACCGAAAATATCCTGAGTGTTTGGGTCAGCTTTGCCCCGTAACAGAGCCACCACTTGTTGGGTCTTACCCTCGTGTACACAGTCCACCAGAACATCTTTTACCTGAGGAAGTGATTGGAGAAACGATTACAGATGCCTATTGGTCACTATAACATTCATGTAAATAGGTATTTATTAAATAGTGTTCATCCGATTAGGATTAAATTACTTTAATCATGAACAAGGCTTACATTAATAAATCATTAATCTTTACCTAATATGTAGTTTGGTGTGTATTTTAATTGCAGTAATCAGTCATATTTAAGGAGAAAGTTTAATGGTGGAGCCATAGAAGATTAAGAATGATATCCTCTCAATCTTCTATGGCCCCTCCATACCCTCCCCCCCCCCCTACCTGAGGCAATCACTCACCAGGTTATGGAAGACGTAGCCCTCTGTGTTGGTGATGGAGACATCCGCCTCTGCCTCCAGGAGCATGTTAATGACGTCAGCGTGACTGCCGGAGACAGCGCAGTGGAGGGGAGTGTTACCCCTTTGATCCTGTGGAGGGGAGGGGGGGGTGATAATTATTATGTGAGGGGGTACCCTTTCATTATGGGGGAAGGTCTTCATTATATGATTATCGATTAAACTATTGTACAAATAATATTTTGATGCGGTTTCTAATAATAACATATAGATTTTTTTAAAACTATAAATATCTTAATTGATTTTGTGATTGATTCTTAAATTATTAAAAAGAATTAATTATTTGACTTCATATGAGTAAGTTGTATCAATTTATGCAATCCTGAGAAAGTTATTGTGGGGCCATAGAAGATTGAGAGGGAGCACTACTCGATCTTTCATGGCCCATATCGATTCTCAAATAAAAAGTTTGACGGAACCAATAGAAGATCAAGAGAAGAATCATTCAATCTTCTACGAGCCTCAATATAGATTCTTCTGTGTACAACTAATCTTCACACAGACTTAGAATGATTTTTGATTATTATACTTTTAATTTATTTTTTGATTAATCTTCTTGGAATTATATTTTGAAATTTTTGGCATTTGAGTTTTGAAATAGTTGTATTTTTTTAATTGTTATCATTATTTTTATCATCAAGTAAGTTTTTCCAATCCCTTTCCTTTTCTCACCTGGAAGTTGATATCACAGCCATTCTTGATGAAGAGTTTGGCTATCTCTTTCTGTCCGTGAGCGGCAGCACTGTGCAGAGGTGTGCTTCTGTTGCAGTCCATAATGTGAACGTTAGCGCCCCTGGTGGTGAGGAAAAGAACTGTAAGCCTCAGAGCTATTTTAAATGATAATGCTTATCTATATATTTCATATACTGTCTATAATTTGTCTATAATATATTTTTTAATTGGTAATACTTTTCATTTTGAGTGATCGTATATTTCGAGGTCGCAGTAAACTATTCTAATTGCAATATGAGATTGAATTTTTTTTAATAATAATTATTTACAAATTATAATTATTCGGCATAAAATACAAATGACAATTTGGAATAAAATATTTTCCAATTTTCTGCCGACATTCAAGTACCTAACATTTACCTCTTGATGAGCATTCTAACGACTTCTATCTGTCCCCTGGCGGCGGCGTGGTGCATCAGAGACCATCCCAAGGACCCCACAGTGTCGGGACTCAAATCCCAGTCCAGCCACAGCGATAAAGAGTCCGTGTCACCGCACTCCACGATACCCATCAACTGAGGACCTACCTGTGGGAGTGGCAGAAGAAGGAAGTCAAAAAGAAGTTCCTTTTATAGTTTTTATTAATCCAGAAAATAGTAAAAAATGATTTATAAATGAAATTTTAATAACAAAATCTAATAGTTCGTGGACGTTGAATTTTTTTCTATTAATGAGATCATTGAGATGAAATCATAAGTGAATTATGTATTTAAAACAGTTTTCTCAATCATTCGATCAGTTTGAAAAAAAAAAATTATGATATTTTGTCTGATTCAAAGATAAAAAAAATTGAATTTGGCACCTGGAGTAGCCGTCAGGACCTAAAGGGTTAAACAGATCTGCTATTCATAATTATTTGTGCTTGGCAAACTAAAAAAAACATGGCGGACTAATTTGTGTGCGGGAGAGTTTTGAACAACCTATTGTGGTTTCGGATCTCACCACATCGATGAAGGTCAGGTTCTTGTGGTTAGTTTTCCGTTTATCGGCTTTGTTGGCGATGAGAGCTTTGCAGATTGAGGTGAAGCCGCCCTTGGCTGCCTCGTGGAGGGGAGTGTTGCCGAACTTGTCCTGAGAAGGGAAACATATTAAACACGAGTTATGGACTTATATTTAATTATTAGATATTTATTTATTTATTAGGTATATTTATTGGTATAATTTACTATACCGAGTTGCCGGACAGTTCCACATTATCAATCATATAAGAAAACAAAATAGTTCAACCTTTTAACTCGTTATTTTAATTGAATAAATTTATGTTGAAAAATAATAATGCTATATGACTCCAAGTACTTGAAAAGTGTATGTTCATGCAGATCATGATGAACAATAAGAATTTTCTAATGATTATATGTTTCATGACCTATGCTAACGCTCATTTTTCGAGAACTTTGAGTGTTCGAGTACTGCCACGTACATTCCTAGATAAATAGGTAACCGACTCATCACGACATTAGATTCTAAACTGTTTATGAGTTCAGAACAAATAGGCACATCATTTGCCTCGTGTCAATCACCTGCGCGTTCACGTAAGCTTTTTTGTTGAGTAATGCTGCCACTGCTCCCTTGCACCCCTGAGATGCTGCCCTGTGTAAAGGGGTCCTCATATCCGTGGTACAACTGTTCACCTGAAACAAATTGGAAACTTAAAATGTTTCATATTGTTTAATCATTGTTCAAGAGTTGTCTATTAGTAAGATAGTTTATTCTAAAAATTCTAGTATCGAGGGAGAGTAAATTTTGTCAAAAATAAAATTATCTACATTTTCTAAAATTATCTAATATTTTATCGTTATTGTAAACCTATAATTAAAATAGTTCATCTTATTTTATCTTTGTATGAGGGCCCAGTCATGCGAGCGTTTTTGGGTCGTTTTTAACGCTCCAAATGCGTCTTGTAGCATGGATACGTATGAAATGAGTTTAACAATAATTTCCTCAGAGTCAAAAACACTGCGAAAACGCTTTGCAAAAACGCTCGTGTGACCGAGCCATAAGAGTTGTCTATTAAATTGCTATTTTTTTCTAAAAAATCTATCAGAGAGAGAAAATCATATCTAAGCTCACCCTGAACATTGTAAACTGACTACATTAAAACAAACCTGGGCCCCATTATCCAGAAGCAACTGTACTACTTCGGTCTTTCCTTCGAAACAGGCGACGTGTAGCAACGTCCAACCCATGGAGTTACGGGCATTCACGTCGCCCCCATGGTGAATAAACACCATCAAACCAACCTTGTCGTTAGCCCGAATTTGGGCAACAACCTCCATTATATCCTGTAAAAATATAATTTAAATAATTAATCAATTATAAATGTGAAATGAGAAACGGATGCTACATGATGATCTCTTTGTAAACCTTTTTATTTACAACACAAGAAGAAAAATGGCAATAAGGTAGGTAAGCTCCATATTAATGGACATCTTCGATCATTTCGAAATATAAATGTCATCGACTGATCACAGGCCTAATATAGTTATATAAGAATAATATAATTAAATTATATTAGGTTAGCGGTCTTGGCCCGGGTGTATACTTCACTGTTTTTTTCCTGTCCACAAAGCGTTGCGCTATCTATCGATTTTTGCGCTAACGATGGAAAAAATATATGTTATATTATGAATACCAATATAGTTTAAAATTCATATAGATTCAACATGAAAAATTATTATTAGCGATAATTGACACTTGAATGGAAGCTTAATTCTCTCTGTCGGTCTATACATAATATATTTATAACATATCCTTTTGATTTTTCTATCTGTTGATATCCTCTTTTCTTCCTGTTGATATCTTCTTTTCTACCTGTTGATATCCTCTTTTCTTCCTGTTGATATCTTCTTTTCTTCCTGTTGATATCCTCTTTTCTTCCTGTTGATATCTTCTTTTCTACCTGTTGATATCCTCTTTTCTACCTGTTGATATCCTCTTTTCTACCTGTTGATATCTTCTTTTCTTCCTGTTGATATCCTCTTTTCTACCTGTTGATATCTTCTTTTCTTCCTGTTGATATCCTCTTTTCTACCTGTTGAGATCTTCTTTTCTTCCTGTTGATATCCTCTTTTCTACCTGTTGATATCTTCTTTTCTACCTGTTGATATCCTCTTTTCTACCTGTTGATATCCTCTTTTCTACCTGTTGATATCCTCTTTTCTACCTGTTGATATCCTCTTTTCTACCTGTTGATATCCTCTTTTCTTCCTGTTGATATCTTCTTTTCTTCCTGTTGATATCTTCTTTTCTTCCTGTTGATATCCTCTTTTCTACCTGTTGATATCCTCTTTTCTTCCTGTTGATATCTTCTTTTCTTCCTGTTGATATCCTCTTTTCTACCTGTTGATATCCTCTTTTCTACCTGTTTTTGTGTCTGTTAGCAGGCATTGCATGACATCAGGTGGTACCCATTGGGTCTCTGCCAAGCCGCAAACAAACCAAAAATAGATCAACCTTTTTTGAGCACAGCGTACTGTGACCATTCATGATGTTGGTAGATATTATCGATATGACGGCACGTTAGTTAGCTGATATTATCGATATCACGGCACGTATAACTTATTATTAACCGTTGGTTAGTTGATTTTATCGATATGACGGCACATATGACAGTTAATTATTTTGTATTATCGATATGAGGGCACATATGACAGTTAATTATTTTGTATTATCGATATGATGGCAAATATGACAGTTAATTATTTTGTATTATCGATATGACGGCACATATGACAGTTAATTATTTTGTATTATCGATATGATGGCAAATATGACAGTTAATTATTTTGTATTATCGATATGATGGCACATATGATAGTTAATTATTTTGTATTATCGATATGACGGCACATATGACAGTTAATTATTTTGTATTATCGATATGATGGCAAATATGACAGTAAATTATTTTGTATTATCGATATCACGGCACATATGACAGTTAATTATTTTGTATTATCGATATGATGGCAAATATGACAGTAAATTATTTTGTATTATCGATTTGACGGCACATATGATAGTTAATTATTTTGTATTATCGATATGACGGCACATATGATAGTTAATTGTATTGTATTATCGATATGACGGCACATATGTCAGTCAATTAGCACTGAATTAATATCAATGAGGGAAATGAAGGGGATCAAAAGCGAAATCACAGTTTCTAAGTGACAACATTGACTGTTGAATTCTGCTAGCCCGGTGAAATCAGAGGCTGTTATTACTGATCCGAAATGGTATGCTTGTCTTCTTACACGTCTGTCACTCTGCCGTATAAGATACAATTTCTGCCACTGCGACGCTGATGCTGACACATGTGGTTGTACGATTTGGTCTTTCGTCCTAGGTTCTACATCCACTTGTGGGAGGAATGGAGTTCTTCATCGACTCAGTCTATTGATGGTTGCCTACCAAGGCCAGAGTTAGATAAAGACTTCACTCTGCTTCGAGCCTAGGACTCGTAAACTTACTTACTCTACTTTCCAACTGACTTGCTAAGTAAATAGTGAACGACTTCAAAGATACAACCTCCTACATCCACCTGTAATATACCTCTTCTCATTCCTCCTGGCTCTTTTGGTCCACAAACCACCTGTGGACAGACTTCAATTTTACCCTCAACCAATGGAAACTAACTAATTCTAGAATAACTCCTTCATTATGTTTATAACCTACTCATTAAAGTAGAAATAACACATTCGAAAAGTGCTAAGAAATACGATAATATCCTAACCGAATAAAATCATTATTGCAGTGTCTGTATGTTCAACCACAAATGGTACATCTGAACCTATAAAAAAACACAGGATATTGGAAATATATTTATATTCACCGATACATTCTGTGTTAAACGTTTCTTGGGAATTTGAAAACTAAGTAATAAATTTCTTCTAATCATCAAATATTTTCTGCTGATCAACCAAACCATTTTGAAAGTGTTATTACAATGTTCATTATATCAAGAGTTCCATAATAATGTACTTCAAATAACAATTCGATGTGAAGCTTTTGTACCTGCAACTATACAACTGAAAAGAACAGTAATTTAGCCATTTGATGAATAAAAAATTCGTGTCAAAAACATTTACTTCTTTTTAATATTGTATCTTTCTCTTTTAAATATCGTATCTACCTCTCTAATATCGTATCTACCTCTCTAATAACGTATCTACCTCTCTAATATCGTATCTACCTCTTTAATATCGTATCTACCTCTCTAATATCGTATCTACCTCTTTAATATCGTATCTACTAATCCCTCTCGTTTCTAGTCGTTTCTCTCTCTTGGCAAGGGTTGGTCTAAGGTTAAACCCCCGTGACGTCATACTTGTATATAGGTACACATGGCCGTTATGTTTCGGTTCTAAGAAAACCATTGAAAACAAATGAGATAATTCGTGCGTACGCTTTCATGTTAAATTAACGAATCAACAGAATTTGTTCAATTCTGATGAAATGTATATTTGTTCAGTTTATTCACCTGTAACTTTACTGGTTAGTTTGGGTATGTTCTGACTTATCAAATGGCTCTTCATTGTCCATCATATATTAAAAAAATTAAAATTAAATAATGAAATCATTATGTAATTTTCTCTTTCATAATCGAAAATTTTAAATACCTAGTTCGAAAATTATTTGTGTGACTGGTATAGTTGTTGAGAGAATAGCTAGCTATTTGGCAGAGGGTTTAAATAGCTACGGAAGTACTTAGAGGTAGAAAAAGAAATATAATTACCATTTAAAAACTACCTACCGCATTTAATGGCATCTGATATCAATTATTTACATCACCAGGAACTAGTAACGTGTTTAGTGTTAGATATTAAATCTTCAAATCAGAATCTTATTTGTAGTTTGTAGAAATCTCTCATAAACAT
The DNA here is from genome assembly GCA_947561585.1 of Caprella mutica. NCBI lineage: Eukaryota > Metazoa > Arthropoda > Malacostraca > Amphipoda > Caprellidae > Caprella > Caprella mutica. The sequence goes on along the minus strand of CANNZV010000463.1, from coordinate 183,565 downwards.
TTGACACAGGATGTGTCAGTGTGAGCTACCATATTTCAGATACTCAATGGTTTTCTTTTTAGGTTCAGGTATAGATACCCTTTTTGGTTAAAAATACAGATACTGTAGTAATAATGATCTTGTTTGGTTAGGAAGTATCGTATTTCTTAACACTTTTCGAATATGTTCTTTTTAATTTGATATATAATGGAGGAGTTATTTAAGAATTAATTTGTTCTTATTGGTTGAGGGTAAAATTGAAGGAGACAACTCCAGGTGGTTTGAAAACCAATACAGTTTGAAGGAATGAGAAGAGTTATCTTACAGTTTAATATTAGGAAAGATCTAACGGTATATAACCGAGGGTTGTATCCTTGAAGTCGTTTACTTTTTATTTAGCAAGTCAGTTGGATAAAAGAGTAAGTAAAGTTTACGAGTCACAGGCTAAAATTAGGGTGCAGTTTTTATCTAACTCTGGCCTCGGTAGGAAACCATCAATAGCCTGAGTACTGGTGGGTATAGGATATCGAAAGAGTGACCAAATCGTACAGTTACCTGAGTCAGCAGCAACGTCCCACCTGCAGAAATTGTGTCCTATACAACATTTCGCAAGAGCAATGGAACTAGGTTATAGAACATCTGATATTGTAAGACAGTTATTGTTTGAGTCACTAGAGTTAAACAATCCGTGTTTTCACTCAGTACTTTGACTTCAAAGACTACTTTGTCGTATCCAAACAAACAAGCAGAACCCTTCGCTTCTCCATTAATACCTACTTAGTATAATTAACACTCCCTTTTTTTGTTTTTACCAGAGGAAATTAAGCCCTCAGCCTGAAATGTTCAACCTTCATGTTGTAAAGCATAAAACAAAAATTAAGAAAAATTAAATTACTTACATTAAAATAAATCGATAATTTACTTCCGGATTAATCTTACTCATCTAATTGAATGATCGCTCGGTATTAATTAATTACCATGCTGACAAGTGATGGAAATGAATTTGGTTATTGAAATTTATTTTAAATAAATTTTTACAGAAGAGCAAGAAAAGAAAGACCACAAACATACAGTCACTAAAATATCTTAATTACTCTTGAAAAATAAATAAATACTCACAAAATCTTTCATGGTGACGTGCCTGTAATTAAAATTCTTCAATGAACGTTCAGGATTTTTCGTCAACTATTTTATTTTCGACACATTTTACTTTCCCAGATAAAAAGATAAGAAATGTAAAAAAATAGAGACCTGTGAAAAAATTTCAAAATTAGGTTTGGCAATTATTATTATATTTGTGACGTCTTGAAGAAAGTTTAAATTGAACTGTTTGTAACCCGAGTTAAAATTTGTAAAGAATGTAAAAAAAGGCAAAACATTCTGACATTTCATCTAATATATGAAATTAAAAAAATGGCATCCACATTAATATCTCTGGTAGTTTCTATTCTTTTCAACAAATAATATCACAGATTAGAGTATGACAATAGATTGAGAAAATACGATTTCCATTTTGCTGAAGTTCCGCGTTATTAAACAGCTCTAAATTATCGATTCTATAAGAAATGAGTATTTAATTATAACTTCATCTTAATAGGTATCAGTTAAAAACAGGTAAACAATAATCATTATAAACATTTTTCTTGTATGAACGAAAATGTGGAACAGTTCGATATCTAGGACCCTACATGTGTACCTAATTATACCTAAAAATTAAAGATATAACAGGTATTTTTTAACAAATTTTAATTATTTCCCATTAAATGAACTTCATTTAGTATCACAATGCATTACATTAACGGCTAATCATAAATTCACAAATTAACTTCCTTTCCGATACAGGGTCACATCTCACCACCAACTCTAACTCTAAACTGAAGCTGGCAACCCTCACCTAACCTACCGTGACGTGCTTTAGAGGGAAAAAACGTGTCTCAGGTAAATGAATGGGGCCTAAAGTGGAACTACAGTTAGTCATTGGGGTTACCCCGGATGTGATTATGTAAAATATAACCCTTGTAGTTTCCCCGGATGTGATTATGTAAAATATAACCCTTGTAGTTTCCCCGGATGTGATTATGTAAAATATAACCCTTGTAGTTTCCCCGGATGTGATTATGTAAAATATAACCCTTGTAGTTTCCCCGGATGTGATTATGTAAAACATAACCCATTTAGTTTTCCTGGATGTGATTATGTGAGTTAACCATTCAAATTTATTTATCAGAACTGATTTTAACAAGTTGCATGGTAGCAGTTATATTACGAACAATATTCGTAATAATGGCTCCGTGAGTTTATTACATAATATTTTAGAACCTAGGTTTAGAATCATTAAGCTGCAAACCGAAGGAAATTCGGTTCAGTGTATAATGTGTTTATTTTTATAGTTTTCCAAACTGTGTACAACAATTTATTGTACGAAATAATAAAATGCCCCTGAAGGGAAAGATTGTACACTTTGTTTTGAAGAGTATATAAACGTTTTTATTTTATACCTACATTTAATATTGGATTTATAATAATCATATCTGCCTAGCTGATATTCAAAATAAATGGTGTACATTCTTTTTCTTTGAACTGAAAATTAGCAAGTCAGAAGTTAAACAGTTATCGTAGAGTTTTGATTATAAAAATAAGTAAAAGCATATCAAATATGCTATTGAATTTCATGAAGTTTGCAGCAAAATGATAAGAAAAATAAGCCTACCTACCACAGTTGGTGACAAGCTCCTTCAAGCTTAAAGCTACTCCGTGATACCAAGGAATGTGACGAAAAGGGACAAAGGCACTGGTGGGTGCACTCCCAGATGGAAGAGGAAAATGAAGAGGTGATAATAAATGAGATTATGAGTCTACCTAACACAAAATCTAAGACCTCGTAGTTGAAGTAGCTACTTCAGTAAGTGTTAAAAAATGATGAACATGGTAAAAATGAAAAATCCAAATTACAACAGTTCGGGGCACAAGGGACGCCACCCCCCTTCTCTTCCATTCACCACAGCCAGCTCTGGATAGAGCCCCTGGGGACTTTCGAGTAATTAAGAAGAAACTAATAGACTTCAATAAATTAGAAGAATGAAAAAAGGTATTCCAAATTATAACAATTAGTAGCCCAATAGAGGTAGAAGAAATAACCACATTTTAGAACGGTATAATATATTTCTAATTTAATTTCCTAAATTTGAGTTTCAACAATACAATTAATATTACAATTTCACCACTTGATGAAAAATGCAAATCATAAAATGGATAATCGTTTGAATTGCTTATAAGAATTGATTAACTTCAGGAAGTTTCAGGAGCTTTGCAGAAATCTAATTCTTGTTTCAATTTCCTATACTCCTCCAAAAGTGAGAGGAACGACGGATCCAAATTCTTGTACGGCTCAAGCTTGTGTTGCACGATGGACAGTTGCGACAGCGTGTTGTCCATCATGTGCCCCAGGCGACTCTTCAGTGACCGCAGCTGGTCGATGTTGTGGGGCGTGTACGAAGAGCAGAGAAGAGTCAGCTCCACACACCGCAGTTTGTAGTGCTTCACGTGAAGGGCACTAGTTAGGTGCATCAACTGCTGGAGAGGGTGCTGAGAAAGTCTGCGACTCTTTATCAGGTTGTAAAGCTTCTCCCCATAATCTACTAACTGGCTATCTACCTGCAAGATAAAAATTGTAAACATTTTTAGTCACCTGAATTAATCAAACTTTTTAGCTAAAAAGTTAGCTACTGATATAATCAAATAAAATTTCTATCTATTAAAGAAATTATTACACATTTTAAAATTTGTCTGGGTACACAATGACAATTTGTAAAAAGGAAACTAAATACAAGGGAGTGGAAGAAGCAGTCAGAAAGGAAAGTGGCTCAATGAACAAATTCACCTACCACCAGTCAGTGACAATGCCCATGGATGCAGAAAAGCTACTCGTTTAATTAGGTCACTTTTTCAGAAACGTGAGGAAAAGAGACACAAGCACCAGTGGCTGCACTCACCGATGGAAGAGGAAAATGAAGTGCTACATATTAACTGTAGTTTATGATGTAATGTTACCTGTAAGACCAAGGCCTGTATTTCAGAGGAGCATTTCAGAACAGACTTCAGGCCTTCTGAAGTCTGTTCTTTGAGTTGAGAAAGAAAGTGCTGCAGTTCTGAGTCTCCTCCTTGAAAGTCTGAAGTAGAAGATATCATTCAAGTCTTAAATCAAAGATATTCACTAGACTCAAGAAATAATAAAGTGAAAAATATGAGTATAAACATTTTCAATCACCGAGTAAGCAACTCCATGAGAAAATTAATGGTAGGTAGTCTTCATTTACCATTTAAAACAGTAATTATAATTAAAATTGTATGGTTTGGTCCCAGTAATTTGGTAGCATGAATGATTACTGTTCATCTCTACACAGGAAAAGTTACACTGCATTAAAATAGAGACTAGCTAAATCGTGACTGCCTTGTGATTATTACTGATGTATTCAATTTTGCAATAAAGATTTATTATTTCATCATATATTCATCATTTATGTCCTCAATACCTGAAGGAGATAAAAATGACATTATGTTTTCCCAAGCACCAACGAGGCTACTGGATATCTTCTCATTGACTGCCTTAGCCAATGGGCCGGCAATGAGCAGAGAGGCTTTGTCAGAGAGAATCTTCGGTTTGAGAGACTCGTGTATCCTGAGAAATGAAGTCAAGATTATTTCATTTATCATCTTATTAACATTTCACAGATGATCAACACATAGGGAAAGTTCTGAGTTACTGAACAGTTCTACAATTTCGATAAATATTCTTTTTTTTTGTATGGCCAAAAATGTGGATTAGTTCAATAACTGTGAAATATTTTAATTCATATTCAAGATACCAGCAGGTATTAGGGATACCAATTAAAAATAAAAGCTGCAGGTATCATGGATATTAATTTGAAAAAATACCTGCAGGCATGAGGCATCATGGATATTAATTGAAAACAATACCTGCAGGCATCATGGATACCAATTTAAAACAATACCTGCAGGTATCATGGATACCAATTTAAAACAATGCCTGCAGGCATCATGGATACCAATTTAAAAAAATACCTGCAGGTATCATGGATACCAATTTAAAACAATGCCTGCAGGCATCATGGATACCAATTTAAAACAATACCTGCAGGTATCATGGATACCAATTTAAAACAATGCCTGCAGGCATCATGGATACCAATTTAAAACAATACCTGCAGGTATCATGGATGTTAATTGGAAATATCATGGATAGCTACCAATTAAATAACAAATAATTTTTTTTTGGTAATACCGAGACTACAAACTAACTTGATATCAGAAATGGTTTCATCTTCTAGAAGAGTTTTGGACTTTGTTGCAGAGTAGAAAGTGTTTTCGTTTGAGCTGTTTTGACTGCAGACACTGAGGAAAGTGCTGGAGTGCTGACTCTTGCTGAAATCATCAGACTTATTGGGAACAGCTTTCTTCGGAGGCGTAAGTTGTAAACTTACAGCTAGAGTGCTTAAAGCCAACCCGTCTTGAAACTGCCGAGCACACTGAAAATGAGACTATAAACTCTTTTTTCTAAACGATTATCAGAACATTATTCTATGCTAGAATAAACTAAATTCACTAAAATTAAAAAGTTACAACCAAATAGAGTTTATAACAGTTAGGTGTTACCAAAGCAACATCATCAGAGTTTGCAGTCAAAGTTGAATGATGGTGTAAAGTACTTTGCTCCAAGTATTTCAGTCTGGAAATAATGAAATGGATATCAATTGAAAAATTATTGTAATTGATATTTATATAGTTAAAATAATAATAAAGTTAAAATTGTTAGTAATGTAGCTAACTATAATTTAGTTAAATTGGTACAGGTATCATGCAAATATTATTATATATTTATTGTGAATGTAAAAAAGTTTCTAATAAATCTTATAGGTTTTATGTGAAAGTTAATAATTACCCTAAATACCAAAATGAAAGCAATGAATGTAACTTTCAACAAATAGTTGAAAAATGAGTTAATTTTGTTCGAGACAAGTAAGGAAAATCACGAATTATCGGTCAGTTTCATATCATTGGTCATATAAGAAAAAACTATATTAGAGTTGTTATTTAATTTTTATTTTAGTTGGTATCCATGATACCTGCAGGCAGGGTGGATTTAAAAAAAACACTTGGTTTAAACCATGGTTTTTTTTGAGCAATAAAAACCATTGTTATTTTTGGTTTATTTGGTTTTATTAGATTTTTATCATATACAATCACATCTTACAAATATAATATGAAATAAGTCTTTTGCTGTTTTAAACCAAACATAGATACATATTTATTGATTGTACATAGGTACTGTGTTGAAGTTAGTTTTATTTGCCCAGCACTGAATAGGTACATATGTGATGATTAAATTCTAGTGACTTTTTTTTATTCTCTATCTCTCTCTCTTGAGGTTTCCTTTAGCGTTCCTCTAATTAGTAGCAGTCAAGTTGTCAACCAGTCATAGCGTAAAGTTGTAAACACACATGCAAATTCTTCAGTGAACTCCAATTGTGTTTGTGTTTTTTCATATATTATTTTTCATTACTCTATAAATAGTTTATTAACTTCATTTTAGGTATTTGCATAGCCTTAACTCTCTGTCTATCGCTCTGTCTACAAGCATCTATTGCGTTCACGTAATTTACTTTTCAAATAGTCAGCCTTTATTTCCCTGTAAGTTTTGTAATTGTCTTTAGTTATATATTATATAAATATTAAACTTAAGCATTATAACCATAAATCAATCAGTTTGTATAACTTTAATATTTTTTGTACCTTAGTCTCAAACTGAATAATTATTGGAGGTATAAACTGAACTGTCCACTACAATAAATTACTACTTCCAAACACACATCTTTGGTTTCAAACTTTCAATAAACCAAAACTATGAAACCCCTCAGATTTGTTTATTAATTATTACTTTATTTTATGATTTTACTCAACCAATCAGTAACTAACAAAGAGTTATTCATATATATAAGTTGAATTTATTTTAAAACTAGTATTGTAACATTAAACATACAATTAAATCTGATAATTTACAACGAAACAACATATAAACAAAAAAAACCATGTTTTTTTTAAACATGGTTTTTATCCACCCTGCCTGCAGGTATCATGGATACCAACTAAAATAAAAATTAAATAACAACTCTAATATAGTTTTTTCTTATATGACCGATGATATGAATCTGACCTATAATTCGTAAATTACCTTAAAGCTAAAGATGACAAGTCTTTCAAACCTTTCCTGTCGACAAGAGGTTTCAGCAGCATTCAGGGAAAGACTCGTCTGTTTCTTAAGAGAACCTTGAGTGATTTTCTGAGTGAGATCTTCAAGAAGAACACTAAGTTTGGGGTGACTTTGCACAACCTCTGCAGTCACAAATATTGGCAAGTGTTGATTTACTGCAAACAAAATAGTATTAACAGAAATACATCTACGCTGTAGCTAGGAAAGTTATATTAGGTGTCACTATCATTAATGGTCTAATGCTAATACTTAGGTACCTTTTGCAATACATTTTTGTATCAATAGGAAATTAAAGTAACAAAGTTAACTGTGTGTAAGTTCCGAATCATCTGACAGTTCCACATTCTTGATGATAAAAGAAAATGTGTATAGTAATGGAAATGAAGTTGATCAATAATTATTAGGATACAGTTTTTTTTTTACATGATCAAGTAGTTGGAATAGACAGATCAAAGATAATTCAGAAGTTACTCTCTAAATAACATAGCAGTCTAGTAAGTTAGTAACAGACAATTTTACAAATTACTAGTCTGCAAAATATGATAGCTAGCTATTTGGGATATTATCTATGAACAATTTAGAATAAATTTCTATATTTACATTAATTATACTCTCCGAGAATTTAGGAATTAATTTCTTTATTAACAATAATTTATATCATGAAAAAAAGAAGAGATCTCTACAAACACTTTAGCAATTCCAGCAGATTGTATAAATTCTAAAGTGAAGATAAAGCTAATTTAAAAAATCCAGAGATATTTCTATTTCTATAGACAAAAAACTTACAGCGATTGGCTAAATTATTAGCCGAAAGTACAGGAGAGTCGCATCTGAAGCTCATTTTGCTAAAGATTTGGGGTGTAGTGACTTAATAGAGAAAATGAGACTTCTATTAGGTAGCTAGGTAGCCGTCTGCAACATATGGGACATTGATAATATTTTCGGTGAAAACAATCCTTTTTTCCTCCTACATTTACACATATTTTACTGAAAAGTTGAGAACAGAAGCCAAAAAAAGGATTTCTTGGAGATTGGAGAACACTTTGTGACTTTACCAGTTTCTGAAGTCTGGGGTAGCTATGAGCCTATGTCTTCCCTGCAAAAAAAGAAGAGTTAAAATCAGAAAGCCTGAAAGGTATGTTATAATAAATTATTAATAGTAGGACATCTTGGATAACAAACCCAATTTAGAGAAAGTGAGGAACACTTAGGTACAAATTACAATTAGGTATATAAATTATAATCAGTTGTATTAATTATAAATAAAGGGCATTACAAATATAGGTATATAGGTACCAGTTTGCAGAATATGAGAGATACTGGGATAGGGTCAAGCAGGAAAATTGCGGCATATTAACAAACTGCAGCCTCTAACAACAGAAACGTCATAGCTTCAAAACACTCGTTAAAAACATAGAATAATAAATTATAGCATGCACATGATGCACTGCGCTTATTTTGATAGCTATACAACATTTCCAGTCTGCAGAACATGAAACATTTTCTGTGTGAACAATCCTTAATTTCTTCTTATGTTTACATGTATTTCACTGAGAACAGAAGCCAAAATAGAGGATTTCTTGGAGAACACCTACCAGTTTCTGCAGTCTGGCAACATTTTGATGTAATTTCGGTTCAGAATGTTTTAGAGACTCTCTTGAGAGGGCCGCGATTAAAAATTAAAGGGCCACAATTTACCTGCATGACCCTATTCTCTACCTACAAACAATTTTGAATTAGGATACTGAACCAATTACCAGATGCTTTTTTTTCTTTACTAATTACTGTACAGAATAATTCAAATTAGAATATTTTAAAAGTACGATTGTTTATGAGTTAAGACTATAAAAAATATATTAGTTGAGTAGAAGAAACAGCTTCATTAATTTTGCTACAAACACTTCTAAATTAATCCCAACATTTACCTTATTTTCAATATGAATAGAATAAGAAATCTCAACGAATACTTTACCAGTTTGTGCAGACTGGCAAATGTAAACATTATCAAATTTTAAAATCTGACCAGAGTTGATTCTTTGAAGTTTGACAAAGAATAGAATCTGGTTGCTTCCTCAGTTAGAACTTATTCTACCTATTAATTATTATACAAAAAATAGGTAGCTAACTAGGCCTACTACCTACTACCTAGTAGTTATGTATAGTGCAACTCTGCAATTGATTGAAGAGCTTACAGCCTAGCTTCCAGGATCTAGAGATGCATTGGAACTACCTATGCAGAATAATAATAATTCAAATAATATTTGTGAAACTTAACAGTAATAATTTAGATACTCCCTAGACATAACTCTCAATTACCAATTAACATCAGAATCAGATTCAAAACTCACCGCGTAATCAAATTTACCAGGTAACTAAGGAAATATTGAGTAAAATAGGGTAACATTATGTCCCTGAAAAAGAAAGTTACCCCAAATTTAAATACTTTGCAACTAAATCAATTAAATTTAAGTAAGATTTTGAAAGATGAGTGTTCCTATAGTTAAGTATTAACTGGACTCCTCCTTGGTAATGTAATTTAAGGCTTAGTTTCATTACATGTGATATATTTTCAGAGTTTTAGGGAACTTTGGTCTGTAATGTATGGACGTTTTACCATACACTAGGGTAAATATCTTCCCTACACTAGGATAAATATTATACTGTGTGCTACTATTCTCTACTTTCCCCTTTTCTTTTTTTATAATAACATCTTGCACCACGACCCACAATAGATAAGTTTCGAGTTATTGGATGGTTCCACACTTCCCATCAAGAAACAAAAGATATTATGAATTAGCGGTCAGTTCCACATCTTCGATCATTTATGTAAGTAAAAAGGCTACTATGACAGAAGATGTGAAACTGACAGATAATTACTTACCTTACATTATTAGGTACGTAGGTTTAGGCACACCTAATTTCTTCCTTGATCGGAAATGTGAACCGTCCAATAACTCAGAACTTAGCTTGGTAGATACCATATGATAAATATACTCCACTCTAGTTAGGTAGGTGAGGTAATCAGTGGTTAAAACTTCAATGCCTGACTGAACCGTATACCTACCTACTAGTAGCCTAGTTAGGCGGCCCCAAGTAAAATAGTATGGCTCATAAACTCGCCATTTGTCTCTCCCAAAAATCACCAAATTTCTCTCCAAAATGATCAAATTATAAAGAATTCTCTCCAAAATAATATTGTAGCATAGGAGAAAATTAGATAATTCTCACCATTTGCAATTGAAGGGCTCAAAACTAGGTAGCTCACGTAGCTGTCACAAACTCGCCATTAAAATGGTGAGTTTGTACATGATTTATGGGGACACCCCACTAGTCTGACAGTTAATCTTTCTGTGTTATTTTTTGATTAAAATAAAAAATATGGTTAAATAGGTATACTTAATTAATAACTACTACCTTAATCTTGATTATAAAATGATTTTTCATTTCTTTCATTTTTAAAATTTTATATTTATTTTCTTTATTCTAGGTACCTACTTTATTTTCTAATATTGATTATTATGATGCAATGCTTCATTGGATTTCATCATTTAATGTAGTTTGTTGTACTCATAGAGTAATATTATTATATACTAGAGAGAGCTAGTTGTGCAGCGACTGCTGGACGCTTAACACCTTATTTTGTTTCAGTTATATCATTTCTTCATTGAACTGACGCCAGATTGCCAGTCACGTGAAGACAAAATAAGGATTTGAGCGTCCCGCAAGACACAATATTATTTTTACCACTGACTCACCACTTGGTTGTACTGGCAGTACTGCACAGTTCATGATTGTTTGATGACCTGTCAGGGGGGTTCGGGCCCGATATACATATATTTTTTGTTAAATCAGTAATTAACTACAAAAGTGTCAGACTACTGAATAGTAACCTGCTTTATTGTTTATTACCTGGGATTAGGTTCAGATTGTATTTGATGGAAAATTTGGCTAATATGTCAGCTGTCTGTATCTTATTCGTTTGGTAGCATAAGTAAGGTAAATGCTGGCAGATTTTCAGATATTCATTATTCTTCAACATCAAAGGTAAGAATTAACTTGGTGATTGCCATAGCCAAGTATTTCACTATATATATGTAGTTATTATAACTTATAATTTGGGTAATAATCAGTTATTGGATGCATTTTTTTCTCGCACATAGTTGTATGAATATCTTCAAAAGACTATATTATAAATTATGGTGGCTTATGACTATCAAAATACATTTATCGAGTAGATATCACTTTCTTTTGCACAATAAATGTACATGTCACGTGCATTTGAGTGATCTGCAATATCAACCAATTTCGCTGCGCAATCTGTTGAAATAGTTTGCGCAGCCATCCATTGATTCCTGCGCGTTCGAATGATATGATTTTTTTAGCTTGTACATCAAATTGGCACATTTTATATCGTATATCAATCGATAGCGCAACCATTGATCGATTTTTGCGCGTTCAAATTATACTATTTTTTTTAGTTTGTACATCAAATTGGCACATTAGATCGCGTATATCCATCGATAGCGCAAACATCGATCAATTTTTGCACGTTCGAATGATATGTTTTTTTAGTTTGTACATCAAATTGGCACATTTTATAACGTATATCAATCAACGGCGCTACTATCGATTGATTTCTGCGCGTTTGAATGATACAGGTTTTCTTTGTTTATGCATTTAATTAATTGTTTTTATTAGAAAAATAATTTTAAATACTTTTTTTATATTTAACAAGTCAACCATCAGTCAATTGTTGTGCCTTTGAATGATTTGGATTCTTTTAGTTTATGCATCTATTTGTTACATTTAATAGAACAACCATCAGTCGATTGTTGCGCGTTTGAATTATATGGATTTTGTTAGTTTATGCTCTATGAAATGTAACAATTAGATGCGTAAACTAACAAAATCCATATCATTCAAACACGCAACAATCGACTGATGGTTGCTCCATTAAATGTAACTATTAGATCCGTAAACTAACAAAATTCATATCATTCAAACGCGCAACAATCGACTTATGGTTGAATTATTATTAAATTAAAAAAAAAGTATTAAGAGTATTTTTTCAATAAAAACAAAACGATTAATTAGATGCATAAACAGAGAAAACCTGTATCATTCGAACGCGAAAAAATAGATCGATGGTTGTGCTATCGATTGGTATACGATATAAAATGTGCCAATTTGATGTACAAGCTAAAAAAAATCATATCATTCGATCGATGGTTGCACTATCGCTCGATGGCTGTGCAAACTATTGATCAGCAGATGGCGCAACAAAAACGGTCGATATTGCAGATCACTCAAACGCGTGTGACATATATATTTTAATAGTCCTAAACTATCATAGTTTATAATAATGCTCATTAGATAATTTCCATCCTGTAATATTTCAGGAAAAAAGCATCTGGTAATTGGTTTATCATTCTCTATGCTGACAAATAAATATTCCATTCTTCGATAGATGCTCATTAAAAAACTTGCTGGCAATTTAAGCAGTTATGATTGAAAATAAATAAATAATTTGAAATTTTTATTAGTATAATATTTAATTTTCTAAATGCTTTATGAGAAAAATGATCTCAAACATAACTATATTCACTAGCTATTATTAGGTACCATATCACTTGTCATAATCTCTAATACAATGAGACTGAAATAACTTTCTCAAGGAGATATAAATGAACTGTAGCTCTGTGTCTTCAACTCATTCTTTACTTTGGCTGCACAGCCTTTAGTGCTTCATTCTATAGTTTTTAAAAACCCGAACTACTTTTTCAATTTATCTTCATATGCTGTGTTCTATTTTATCAATCACAAATTTCCTGAAGTAAAGCTAAATATCTGAATTAAACATTTCAGCCGAGTCTGTATTTTAATGATTTATATTATTAGGAGCCAGTGGAACAAATATTATTTGTAATACTCTTTGACTACAAATTTTGGATTCTTCTTTTCTTCGCACTTTTATTTGTTAGCAAACTTTTCTAAATTCATGAACATTATTACTGGGTGGCAGGTGACTTCATTATACCTTCTTCAGTTATTTTTAATTATCTTCCATTTGACATATAAATTATGCCCTTGCTTCTAAAGCAGATATTAGAGTTACTCAAATAATTTCTTATATTTATACTAGCTACCACATTGTTATTCAACATGATTAAATTGTAAGACTTTCAGTTTAACTCTACCTATTCATACATTTTAACCATTCAGGTGAACAATTCTAAAGTTATTTTCTTGCAGTGAAACTTTCATAAATAAGTAAGAATTACTAAGTCATTCACCAAGGTAGATAAGAACTCCTTTCTCCTCCAAGAATAGAAATGGCTGCCAGTGTTCTCCCTAAGGTGAGCAGTGCTTTCTTAAGGCACTTGAACAAATCAGCTCCGTCCATCAGATCCATTTCAGGAACGGTCAGTATCTACCATATCTATGAACAGTCTTTCTTTCTGCCTATTGTCTTCAACTTCAATCTATTCTTGTACAAAAGCTTTCCTCTCTATAAGAACCTAGTATTGATTGATAATGATAACTACAGTTTATTATTGATTTTAAAAGACTATAGCTATATACCGGGTGGGCCAAAAGTCACTTTACCATTTTGAAACTTTATTACGAACAAACTATTTAAGATAAAGATTATTAGTAAACTGCAAATGAAAGCAGAATATTTAAAGTTTTTTACATAAAAATTTCCTTCAATAATTAGCACATATGAACTCTAGCTCTCCTGTGTGTTTTCCATCACTCTTCTCAGCATATCTGGCAAAAGTTAATAATTTCTTAGAAATATTTCATTTCATTCATCAAACGTGTTCGGATTATAATTATATCCAATTATCGAGGTGGCCAAGAAATGTCAAATTAAGCGTAGCCTGCGTAGATAATTTTGTCGGCCTTGATAATGGATATGCTGCTTTTAAAAGATTCCTGGTATCAACTGAATTTTGTAAGGATATAATTTTAGATCCTACTTTAATATGCGCAGGAGTGACATGCAAGACAATCACAATTGAGTACTACTCTTCATCGTGAATGTTGAGTATTGTCTTATGCAGCACTAAGATTCACTCGCCGATTAACTTCTTTCTTCATTGCGAGATGATTTCGGTATTTCAGTTCGATCTTTGTCAACACGTGATCCCGTTCGTCTGAATTTTTCTACCAAGGAAAGAATGCAGATCTTGGATTAAATCTGGTTAAAATTTCTCATAAAACATCTCCTTACTCCAACAACTGATCCATATTAGTTGATAATAATAATCAACAATTGTGTGGCTCTTTTTCTATATTGAATTTAGCCAATTTTTGAAGTTTACGATTTCACACATTACAAAGTAGATTTGAAATAGCTGAAATCTGAAAGTCACATATTGATTTTGTTTCATATCTACTAAAACTTTAAGTATTCTTCTTTCATTTGCCGTTTACTAAAGATTTGTATCTTTTTTAGTTTGAGCGTAATTAAATTTCAAAATGGTAAAGTGACTTTTGGCTCATCCGGTATAACGAAGAATAATAGAAAATTATACTGAATCTGCATAATTTGAATTAGAAAATTCAATTCCTTAAAATTTGATTTGCAATTTTAGAATAGTTTTCTATTTCAGACTGGCAAGTTGTGCATTTCGAAGTCCCAGAATGATGCTCTTTTAAATGAACACTGCATTTTAGTAGACACAAAGGACTCCATCATTGGCTCTGCAAGCAAGCTAGACTGTCACATTTGGGACCCAGTGACAGAGAAATGTCCTTTGCACAGAGCTTTCAGTGTTTTCCTTTTCAATACAAAGGGAGAACTGCTCCTACAGCAACGATCTGATCACAAAGTAAACTCTGAAGTCTGAGAGAAATATATTGGAAATAATGTAATTTTCATTCTTTTTAACTAGTGTACTTATTATTATTGCTTAAATAGCATTGTTTCACTTTATATTTTAAAACTTAATTCAGCTCAGCCATCGGATCACCTAATGCGACTTTTCTAATGATAGATTCAGAGAAATGTTCTCCAATTGCAGGTAACATTTCCCAGTTACATCACAAACAGCTGCTGTTCCCACCCACTTCATGTGGATGGGGAAATGAATGGGACTGAAGGTGTTCTGAATGCTGCAAGGCGAAGATTAGAGTTTGAATTGGGAATACCTGCTGATGAGGTGAATTGAAACCTATTTATTTTAGCTATCATGGGCTTTATATTCATGAATTTTTCTTTATTGTAAAAATTGTGTTTGTCAATTAGCTACTAATATTTCAATAATATGGAACTTCTTAAATTTGTTAAGAATTTGTTCATAAATTTGTTTTATATCTGATTTCAATTTTTCCAGGTGCGAAATGACGAATTCACTTATCTTACTCGTATACTGTACAATGGAAGAGTGGAGGGATCCAAATTTGCTGAACATGAAATAGATTACGTTCTCTTCCTCCAAAAGGATATCAAATTGGCCCCCAACCCTGAAGAAATCAAACTAGTTGAATATGTCTCGCAATCAAACTTTCAAGAATATTTAGATACCATGAAAACAAAGGGAGTGCCCATGACACCGTGGTTCAATTTGATATGTTCTAACTTTTTGGACAATTGGTGGAGTAATCTGGACAAATTGGACAACTTTGTTGATCATAAATCTATTCATCAGTTTTAAGGATTCCATCTCCATAGAGTAAGTTACGAATCACCAGCCTGTTTTACATTATTTGGCATATAAGGAAAAACTATGGTATTCATGGTTTCATTTTATCTTTTACCGAAGATGTGAAACCGACTGATAATTCGTAACTTACCCAATTCTTAATAAACATTTCTATAATAATGAGAAGAGACTTTGTTATTGTTGCAACATAAATGTATGATTTATAAATTTCCAAGAAATCTTGATTTTCTTACCCCATAGCTAATAATAGGTAAAAAAATACATTCAATCAATACAATTTAACATATAATTCATTATTCACAGTAAAAAAAGATGATTAGGCAACAACTTCAGGATCCTCTTCATCTAGAGGAAGTATTCCTAACTCTTCATTGCTCCAAGCACTAGGGTCAGGTCTTGGCCATTCATTCTGAGAAACATATGTTCATATTATCCTGAATGTTATTGTATAAGGAAAAGGATTATTACTATTTCTCATGAATGTTAACTTGAAAATAAAATGAAATTCTCATTAATGGTTTTAGCATAGTTGTAGTTATTAAACATCAACTTTATAAAAGGTGCCAGACACTTTTGTTGCCAAACTTTAAGATAAGGTTGCATTCGTCGAAATAAACTCTTTTTATTCTATGAAGGTATGATCTAAAATGCTTAGTTAAAGAGTTACAAGGTTAGGAAAGTATCTGTACCATTTATTATTATTTTTTTAATGTTGCGATGAGAAGCAAAACATTTTAAACAGTAATTATAAGGAGCACAAAAAACATAATCTTAAATTAGGTTACATGTTTACGGAATGTGTTCAATTTGTCGCCCATTTGTTGCGATGCAAGCATTCAAACAATTTTTCCGTAAGGATTCGTGAAACTCCTGGAGTCTTTGCTCGCGTCCGTCAATCATTAGACAAACGTTTGAAAGCCTGCATCGCAACAAATGGGCGGCAGTTTGAACACATTTTACAAACATGTAACCTAATTTCTTGTGGTCATAATAATTACTGTTAAAAATATTTTGTTTCTTATCGCAACATTAAAAAAATGACATTAACTTAAAAGTGTTGGACACTCTGTATATCAATAATGTCGAAGTGAAATCTATTATATTTGACCCAGTTCAATTGTTCAATATTTTGATTGAAATGTGAATAAACTTATTTCTATGAGAAGTCCAGATAACATATGTGTATGGCTTAAATGCTATATCAAAAGTTGCACTAGCTTATAAAAAATATAACTACAGCAAGCTAATTAACTTTAATAAAGAAAAGGTTTCTATTTATACTGCATCTCACCGTTAGAACCATTCTCCAGTCAATACACATACGGTAGGTAATCCACCCGAACATGAAGGTGCCTCCTAATTCAGCAAGCAAGACATTTCGATAAGGAGGAGGAGCTGGAGCACTGCGGTACACATATCTGCAAGATTACAGAAAAATGTCAATATTAAGACATTGTTCTAGGTTAGGATATTTAGCCTAATATTAGTTCTTCATTTTTCCTTATTTTTTTATTGGAAATTGTACAAAAAAACTATGACGAGTTTTTATTATTCCTCAGACTAACTTTTTCTTTTGACATTCAGTTAACCCAGTAAATATATATAACTTCCTAGTATGAGATAATGGAGATCATTCTATGATATTATGAAAATGAATGGTTTATCAGAAATTTAAATCTCTGCGGGGCAAGAGACACATTATGCAGATTGGGGCTACAGATCCAGGATTTTTTTTATGTAAAAAAGGATTTGGGAACATAACAAATAACATGGAAACAGAAATTAAATAGGACTTGGATGCAGGAGTAATCCTCAAAACCTGTTGTACTCCAGTCTGCACCATGTTACAGAGTATGTCAGTTAAAGCCAATTTATTGGCTTTGATTTCAAAAGGTCAAAACTCAGATATGTCTAATTGGCTTACAATTTTCAATTAATTCCTATGTTCCCATGTTAATTTTGGCAAACTTCAAAAAATAATGAGCCAAATTAGCTTGGCAGCCTTGGCTCAGAATTTTTGTGAAACTTTGGCTTACAATTTTCCAGCCTCTGAAACATAAGAGTCTGCAGAATATGGGACATTTTCTGTGTGAACAATCCTTATTATCTCCCTATATTCAATTATTTAGGTACATGTACTTTACTGAGAACAGAAGCTAAAATAGAGGACTTCTTTGAGAACAGATTGTGAGTTTACCAGTTCCTGCAGTCCCAGTCTGTATTTGGTGCACAAAATTCCACTGACTTTTTGAAAAGGCTGAAAAACTCCACCATGAATTTGGCTGATCCACCAACATTCTAGTGATTTTACCAATTTTTCTAAAGAAAATTAATTGTAACATAGAAATAAATATCTAAAAATCCACTGACTTTGCAGAATATTATTTTCAAAGGAAAAAATCTCCACCAGCAAGTCGGTGGAATTTACCATGAAATACAGTCTGGCTGCAGCCAACTTGTACTTTTAAGAGTGGCAGACTCAGAATGGGAAAATCAGTAAACATAAAAATGCTACAAACAAGTTGGGTCCTACTTGTCCTAATTGCCCAGCAGCCCATGTTTGTTTTAGAGGCTGGAAAATTGTAGGGGTTAAGTCAATTTTTGAGCCAAAATTTCACAAAAATTCCGAGCCAAGCCAATTTGGCTTATTTTTTGAAGATTTAAAGCAAAAATTAACATGAGAACATAGGAATTAATTCAAAATTGTAAGCCAATTAGACATATCCAAGTTTTGACCTTTTGAAATCAATGAAATGAAATTCAAGCCAATTAATTGGCTTTAACTCAGACTGCAGGAACTGGTAAAGTGATCTCCAAGAAATCCTCCATTTTGGCTTCTGTTCTCAGTAAAATACATGTGAATATAAGAGGAAATTAAGGATTTTTCGCACAGAAAATGTTAAAAAGTCTCATGTTCTCAGTGAGTCAGTGTTCTGCAGACTGGGCTTTAACTGACATACTCTGTAACATGACTGATTGCCAAGTCAGCAGAATATTACCTAGTTAATTCAATGCACAAAATAAGAGAATGTACCTAAATTTCCAGAGTGGATTAGCAAAACTGCAAAGATACTTTTTAAAGGTAGTTACTAGTTAGTCTAAGTTAGATACCAGGTACCTGGACGTAACCTCGTCAGATATTAATTGGTAGTTTTATTAAGTGAAATAGTAACTCACGTTCCACCACCATAGTTTTTAGGTGTTGTCTTCAGTCCTCTTATGCCAAGAGTTTTAGGTGCTCTTAGCACAGCTGCTCTTAAAGGGGTTAACATGTCGAAATAAAGGCCCCGAATTCTTCACAACGATGGCCTATTTTCAGGAAATTTCGGACGGTAAAAATAATTATTATTTCACTTCTCTGGGCTTACTGAGTGTATTTCAGAAGATTTCAAATGTGATTTGCATCAGTAATGGAAATGAACCAATCTCTCACAAAATTGACCACAGCTGCTTGGTATAAAACAGTTTCGATGAATAAAATTAAGATATCGCTAAATAATATGAATATAGAATGTTTCTGCTTTAGACCAAAAAACAAAGCTTTCCATGAACCTAAGTAATGGAAAATGTTATTTGAATAATCATTACAGGGATCTTTATTGACCTACGTTGATGTGCAAATAATACAATAAAATCTATAAGGGTATTTACTCATAATTAAACCCTGTTATAAGAATATCTCATTATTATGCACAAAACACAGGGTGTTTTGTTACATTCATTATACACAGGGTGACTCACAAAAAAGTGTACCCAATTTTATAATTCTCGTATTACAACATCTGTTGAAGGTACAGTTTTCTTTCAAGTATCAATTTGTTTGTTGAACCCTTTTTCATCCTCGGTTAAATTTTCATGAAGTTCTTATTCGTTTTGTGAATTAAATAACTACTTAATTGATGGATGGTGAAAATAGCTTTAAATAAATGGTCAGAAAAAGGACAAACTTCAAACATTATTAGAAAATATCCCTATTAATGAAACAGATCCAGGTTTTAAGAGTATTCATAAATCATAATGTTTTTTTTTTCATAAATATTGACAATCGGGAGAAATGTGTTACAAAAATGAAGGCACAAGTTTAAATCTTAACAAGGGTAGCTCAGGTCGCAAGAAGACGGTACGATCTGAAGACAAAATCAATTTTGTTCCAAAAGCATATAGAAATATATAAACTAAAGCGAATTGTATACAGTTTGAAGAAGAATGAAATATAATTCTATAATAGTATGAAATGAACCCGTTTATTTAACAACATTTCATAAAAACGCCGATGAAGGTAAACGATCAAACGATATCAGATTATTTTAATGAAAATTAAAATGAAACAGAATCAAATTACTGAAAATTTGATTTCATTCTGTCCTCCGTTTAAATATCGTCCGCTGTACATACGAGCTTTACCTGTACACTAAGAAATTTTAACATACCACTTCGATTTCCCCGCCAAAAATATGACCAATGTTATTATTTTTGTGGAAATGCTACTGAGTTACGTAACATTCAATAGACTCTTAAATTTCTTTGCTACTGTACTACGCATCTAAACTATATAGACACACTAGTTTGGTTCTATAGACTGAAAAAAATATTAAAATCACCGAATTATCCCTCGTAAAAATTAATGGGAAAGTTCACTCCTGTAATCTAAACTGTAATATTTCGCAAATTAAAACAGATAGACGCCCAGAAAGCCCATCCACATTGTTCAAACGAATCTTATGTCGCCTGAATAGGTAGAGTGTAAAATATTAGAATGAGAATATAATATAGATTGAAATTTGAAGAAACTTCAATCTTCACTTTTCCAAAATTGACTAATGTGATGATGTAAATGATACATTAAAAGATGTGGATGGAAAATTAAATGAGATATCAAATGAAGTAAAGGAAATTGGGATAATGATAAAATTTTTAATATGAAGTTGCCCCAGAATGTGTATCTGTTTTTAGCATAGTAACAGGTTACCTTCAAAGTACAGTCTCTATCAGAAATACAAGAACAGTACCTTCATTAATATACCATGCATATTTTTACTGGATTATTTCCAAATGACTGGTCTGGCATTGAACAGACATCTGTGGTATGATAACGAACCACCTGTAACACCGAGAACTCTCCGTTAGTGAACGAGGTCGAACACGTCATGCGATATTGCGCATCAGACCCCTCCCCACCCCTCTCCACCCTTGAAACCCCTCCTCACCCCTACATTCCCAAAGTCTGTTGGTTCAAAAATAGTTTCAAAGTTAATGTGAAAAACATGAGAGAGCTTAAAAAGGACATATTACAACAAAAAATCTAATTTTTATATGTTTCGACTGTTAGAATCATAAGTGAATATATGAAACAAACTTATAACCCCAAAATGGCAGTTTGAACACTCGATTGCATTATAGAAACTTAAATTCAATAATAAAATTACTATTATAGCAATCATTAAGGTAAAAGTCATCTAATTTATCAAACATTTAAGATACAACATTGCTAATTATCAAATATTTGAGTAATAATATTGCTATAGCAAACATTTCCCTTATATAGTCGTCAAACAATTAGTTTATCAATATTTGTGAACAATAATCAAATATTTAATTAAAGATCCACTCAAAGCAATTTTTTTTAATCAATGAGAGTTATGTTTGTTATCATTTTGTTATAAACCCCATACAAATTGATAGCTTATCTTCAATTCTATCCCATTTAAAAGTTTTTTTTTAAATCAAAACACTCAAATAGCTGATTTAATTCCGATTTCCTAATTTTCAGTCTAAAGAAAAAGTTTGTACACAGTTTGTTTTGATTGTCAGCTAATTATAGGTAGTACATTCAATCCATTATTAGATATTCATTTGAAGGCATAAAATATAAAAACTTATTACGTTTATATACTTCAGAGAATAATTTACACCCTAAACGAAGACCGAACATGAATTATTTTTATAAAAATCAAAATGGAAATCAAATAATGGGTGTACAATCTTTTTCTTCAGTGTCATATACAGAGTATTAAAAACTTCAAAAGTATATAAACGAATATATATTGAATCCAATTTTATTCGGTTTGCAGATTAATAATCAGAGACCATAGTTCTTTAATATTATGTAATAAACTCATTTTTCCCGGAGCCTGGAGAGGACCTTTAATATACATTGTTTATAAGGCAATACACAATACACATACAAATAATGTCAACAATTTCGTTCTTCAAAAATAATAACTGATATAAATACCTAATATTAATAGTTTTAATGCATTTCTTCTTAATTATTTATAATTACTAAATACGGTAACTTGAAAATTAGTGTAAAAATTATGTCATTATGAACAGTTTCTCCAGTTATAACCAAAAGATTTAGTAGTTTAATTAGTTTGGAATAATTTTGAGAAGGTTTGTCTTTTCTCCTTATGTTATCAGTCCAATCATATTTTTCTAGGCCCATAAATAATACTGAAGTTGAGAGTGTTATTGGCAAGCTAAAGAGTTGTATTAATACAGAAATTTCAACATTGATTTATAAAAGATTCTCTCCTATTCATTCACATGGTATAACTATTTTTTTATGAATCTATTTCTAATGGTGTATAATATTTTTTTTTTTTTTTTTTTTGTATAATATTAATTTGATAAAGATTGCCCGTGTTGTTCCTATATTCAAATCGGATGGATAATCATGCGTAAAAAATTCTTATCCTATCTTTATTTTCTTCAAGATTTCGATTTTTCTTTTATATATTTTTCTGTGGAATATGATATACAGTCTGTCACAAACACAAAACGAAACCTAACTTTAAATTAGTATATTTCAACAACTACTAAAGATTCAGGTTTCTCTTAGGTATAATTTTGTTATTTCGACTTTTCTCCATCTACAGCTAAATTTTCATAAAGATTTATTGATTTTTGTGAATTCTGACCAAAAAAGTCAGAAATCAACTTCTTGAAACAGATTTTTGACGCCGTAGAAAATTCGTCGACAGGTTCTTGCAAAGAAATGTTCGTTTTGTGGACATTAGGAACGAAGCTGTATTTTATATGAAAGAAAAAGTAATTAATCAGAACATTCGAAAGTACGCTCAACAGAATAACCCATAGTAAATAAATAGAGAAGTATACTAAGTTTCGAATTCATTGACGGTGAACTTGATCGATTCTTCAAAAACGATGTAGACAAATGACGTCACACAGAGTACTCTCAAATATTATAAGTATTATTAGTTGAATATTATAAGTGAATAGAGTGTAAAACGTGATGAAAACAATTTTATGTATGGTAATTTCCATGAAAATTAACATTTAACTGAAAAATAACACATTTTTTATTTTTAAACAAATGGAAAATATTTTGTGTGATGTCATTCATAACATTTTCGGATGTTCCAATATTGTACTTGGTATACTTCTCTATTCTTTTACTAGGGAATAACCTTCCTGATTTTAACTTTGAACGACTTTATCACAGTGGAAATTGAAATCATCACAATAACTTTCATTTTGTAGGGGTGGCCTGAACGACCTTTGTTAGATTTTAAACATATGCCTTCCTTCTTGTACTTAATAACATCGTTATAACATTCACAAAAATTAATAAATCTCTATGAAAATTTAACTGTTGATGGAAATGCTTAACAAACAAAACGATACTCAAAAAAAAAAAAAAATAATAATAATCTTCAGTACTTGTTAAAATATACTAATTTAAAGTTTTTTTTTTTTTTTTTGGAGCACCCTGTACCCAATAATAAGACTTCTCTTAGTGTACCTAATTTATACTAAATACCATGTAGTTCAAAAATTATTCTATAATTCAGGAAATTTTTCCTACCGGTAAATGTGACTTAGGTCACCATATAATTTGTTTGTCTGTATTAATATATTTCTCAATATTTTAAATTCCTTTTCTGAATATTTTTCTATAGTTATGTAACATATGTTGGAGTATAATTTATTAATTGTTCTGGTGGACATTGTTGATAACATTTCTTTGTAATTCAGTTCAATCCATCTATTTTTTAAGTTACTAACAGATCTTATTTCGATATATATTTAATATTCATATTGAAAATACTAATTGTTCTGCTTCATGCGCCATTTTGGTTTAATTGGAGGTGGAGAGCACCTGTTTCCAAGTAAATGGATTGTTTCTGCGTGACTCATGTCCCCAACTCCATGGACTGTGGAGGGGTTTACGCTATAAAAGTGCCCAGTTTTAATAGTATGGAGTACACCGTGATTTGAGTTAACGTTTCAAGGTACTGTGACTCTCTACCTAAATAACATACAACTGACTGATATTATCCACCTAAACTCAATTTATTTGAAATTTCATTACGTACTATCGTTTCTTCCCACAGTTTTTGCGGTAATTTCAAGATGGCGATAAAAGTGATTGGAATCTTTCTCTTCTGCCAAGTTTTTGTAAATATTTATTTGATTATTCTGATATTGATGCTGCAATACTAAAAAATTCCATTGTATGCCTATTATTTCTATTTTTATTTTCAGGCGGCTTCAGCTGTAATAATTGATGGTCAGCAGAAGAGTTATGTAAGTATTTAAACAGTCTACTGTTCTACCAAAACTAAAGTAAGGCGAATATTTTATCGGCAATTTTTTCATTCCAGGTTTCCATTATGCGGAATCATTCTTGTGATGATTGTGATAAGGTAACCTGCACAATCTACTCTATCGAACCTGCACACACGAACAGAGAATTCAAGAAGTACATCGCAAGCGCTTACCAAGTTTCTTCTGATGCAATAACCTGGGAGGATCACCCTGAAATCCATTACTTCGAAGACTGTGCCAACTACTCTGCTCATCACGATGGTAAAGTTGCAATAGCTCATTCTACATCTTAATTCTTTTTCAACATACAAATAAAAGAATTGGATAACCAAATCTGTATTTTCCTTTTTACAGAAGTGAAAATGTTCTACTTCCACGACGACCATTGCGAAACATCACATGAGATCTACGATCTACGAACTGAACCTTGTCCAGCAGCAGGAAGAATTGTGTACCTGGCCGATGACGCTAGTAAGAGATACGAAAAAGATAATAATGTTAAATTGAAATTATATCTTTTTCATGAGCAAGTTGTGATTTTTGTTCGCTTTTCTTGCTAGTTCCCCATGGATATTGCGAAGTGAATGGGACTGTGATACAAGAAGGAGAGTATCTTGAACACAATGTGTCCTGTGGATCCCCAGGAAGATATCACTGTATTCATGGCCATATTGATGAAGGTAAAAGTGATTGAATACGTGCAATATTACAGGCAATCATGTACCACATATAATTTTGGTGCTATTTACTAAGTATGTATTTCATATAATCATTTTTTTATCTTATTACTTAGAAATCATGATGGGTGACGGCGTTTACATTCACTACGATCCAAGCCGCTACTACCATACCATCGACGGGTGTGTCTTCTACGAAGATGAACACATGGAAGGAGAGTCTCAGTCTGACTTCTGCCACCGCTACCACGCCGATTCCTGCGCTCCTCTCTCTCAAGATGACGCTGTTCCTTTTGCTGAAGATCTTGCCGGTAAGTACATCTAACAAATGGTTAGTTTGCATTTAGGTCTTTAACTCATATGTTTAACTTGTCCTCTGTCCATCAGATGCTGTTGACCACTTCCACATCGACCACATGCATGTCGACCTCGAGAACAACGCCACTGTCACCGACTGGTACTGGTACACCCACTTCATGCATCCCAGTACACTTGGAGGCGACGGTTGGGCTCCCGGTGAACCTAATCCTGCTGGTGGTCACTGTGTTGAAGCCTATGATAACGGTTTGCATACGGAACCCTGCAACGTGACTCTTGGACACGTCTGCTGTCTTATTCCCAGTTACCACTGAATTGGAGATCGGAACAACTGGACTAAATATTAATAATTGGCTATTTCAATTATTGGTTATTTCAATTATTGGTATATTAAATTCACAGAAAATTAAAGTATAACTCTGGAAATTTGAGAGAATTAAAGTCAAAATTTAAATAGTGTTTTATTTTACCTTTTTTTCTTTGGCTTATCGGCCATTATATTTTAAGGACATCATCCTCTATTCAATAGTTTCGAATGCTTAAAAAATAATTGAAAACTTATTACAATAATCATTGAATTTCTTTATCATTAAAGACTTTAATAAGCAAATTCCTCTGAGATGAGAGTAATAATCACTTAAAGAAAATATGAGAAAAATAATATGATTTTTTTTCTCAGAACTTTGGTTCAATTTATTTACAAAAGTATTTTTAAGAAATTAATCATTTTAACAGAAAAATGGAGTTATAATATATCTTAATTCTCTTTGTGCATTTTAACTATTATTTTTTCTAATAATCCTCGACTACTTCTATAGTATACTATGAACTGATGTCTCTCTTAAAAGGACCTCTACCAAATATTTAGAATTTTAACTTTAATTAGTCGAAAGTTTTTCTATAATAATAAAATATTAGAATTACAACACATGCTAACAATATTAATTAATAAGTTTTAAATCTCGATATTAATATTAAATTTAAATGAAAAAAAAAATTGGTTATAACAGATAAGAATTTTTCCAACTTTTATATTTTCACTCCTATTTTTCATTTTCAGTAAAAAGTGAAAGGTTTCTTAAAGTTGTCTACTAACTTTTCAAAATAAAATAAAAGCAATAATTAAAAAGTATTGAATTGAATTTTTTTGCTTACAACTGAAAGTTATTAGTAACTAAATAAATCTGCAGATGTTGACAATACTATTTGTTTTCAGCGATAACAAAGTCAGTATAATTTCGTTTCAATTAATATGTCCAATTTATCCCATATGAAGTCCCTGCACTGGTTCGAGTCTATAAGTGATAGACTAATAGACGTGATAGACTAATAGACGTGACAGACTAATAGACGTGATAGACTAATAGACGTGATAGACTAATAGACGTGATAGACTAATAGACGTGATTGACTAATAGACGTGATAGTCTAATAGTCGTGATAGACTAATAGACGTGATAGACTATATTAGTCTTGATAGACTGCAATAGACGTGATAGTCTAATAGTCGTGATAGACTAATAGACGTGATAGACTATATTAGTCTTGATAGACTGATAGAAGTGATAGTCTAATAGTCGTGATAGACTAATAGACGTGATAGACTATATTAGTCTTGATAGACGTGATAGTCTATTAGTCGTGATAGACTAATAGACGTGATAGTCTAATAGTCGTGATAGACTAATAGACGTGATAGACTATATTAGTCTTGATAGACTGATAGACGTGATAGTCTATTAGTCGTGATAGACTAATAGACGTGATAGTCTAATAGTCGTGATAGACTAATAGACGTGATAGACTATTAGTCTTGATAGACTGATAGACGTGATAGTCTAATAGTCGTGATAGACTAATAGACGTGATAGACTATTAGTCTTGATAGACTGATAGACGTGATAGTCTAATAGTCGTGATTGACTGATAGACGTGATAGTCTAATAGTCGTGATAAATTATTTCATGCTAAGTATATAATGAAACAAAAAATATCACTGGGAATCAAATGTCCATCGACCAATTGACCTGGGATCAAATGGTACGGGGATAAAATGACCTGGGATCTTTTGATGGTGGATAAATAAGACCAGCACCCCAAAAAGTATCTTCCATGGCTTCCATCTTTTTGCTGCTAACTCAAGGATGTATGTGATAAGATGATGGCTCTGGTGAGTTGTTTCTTTTTCTAAGCAGAGGAAGGATACAGTCATCAACAGGTATATTAGGGTGACTGAAAGCGAATGATTTAGTGTTATTTCTCTAATATCTTTTAGCATTAATTTTTCCTAATGCTCTTTTTGTATTTGTTATAGTGCCATAGATTATAATTTTATTTTCTAATATATTTTCTAAAAATAATAATATTTTTAAATTTACTCTGACTTTGTACGTGTGTTATTGTGTGTTTCCAAATGTAGGTAATGTTTCAATTATTTTTTTAAATCTGTTAATACCTTTTATGATCTGTTTTGTCGTATTTTCAAATGTTAGAATAGAATAACACTTTGGTTGCAAAAATACAGCCTCAGTTACTTGCTAACAAGATATTTGGATTTTAATTTTTCTAGTTGTGATATATAATCACTTGAATGTAATTTGCAATTAGTTGGATAATTAGTCAAATCTAAATGATTATTCCACGGATCAATATTAAAGTAGTCAGATATTAAAATTGAGTTGAAGCTTATAAAATAGAAATCTGTGTCTGTATACAATGAGTTTATCACCAAATTCCTTTTCAATACATTATAAAAAATGTACAAGTAGAATTTACTATATTCTAGATTTAGACCATCCTATGTGAAATGGAATAAATATAAATTTTCATATCTGAAAAAAATCATCATTGCTCACTGTTCTGCAATAGGAATGACTTCCTTAAGCAAAGGGGTTTGAGAATGTCTTTGAAACATTTGCACTGAGGAGCTTAACTTTGTTTCAATTTGGCTCTTGTGAGCGTTGAACAACAATTTTCCGAATACTGAATTATTTATTAACTTTCATTTTGCTATTTCATATAAATTCTTTAATTTTATCCTAAGATTAATATGTTTGTTAATAAAATAACGGAAACATGTATCCTGTTTTAATGCTAGTATCTTGTGTATTTTTGTTATCTGTATCCCGAGCCGTAAATAAAGTTGTAGGAATTTAATAGATATTTTTTGGAATATGTGTACATATGAAATTTTTTGTGATATAATGCTCCAATTTTCTCCATGTCAACTGACCTCCTGTAATTTAATTTCAGGTATGTGATTTTCTCATCGCTGGGTAAAATGTATTTTTTTGCCCGTTATGTAGCAATAGTGAAGAAAATTACGTGGAATTGTTTCAAAGCACTGTTACCTCTATTAACTATATACCTTGCCTTCAACTACTGCTTCGTAATCATCTTTGCAGAAATAGAACCAAACAACACAAATGATACGGTGAATTTGATGCGATATACTATTTTTTGTACTCATATCCAAAATATTCTTCTAAATATCATATTCTTTTCCCTTTAAAGGCCATCGAAGAAAATAATGTAACTGAAATTTACGACTACTTTCCATATTTTAAAACATTTCCCAAAACGATGGTCATGAGTTCCGGAGAAACTCTGAATCTAGTGCGGTGGATATACGATGGTGCCCTAACACACAGAACACTTGTCAAAGAACACTTGTCAAAGAACACTTGTCACAGAACACTTGTCACAGAACGACTATGGAAGTTTTTGAACATCAAGATTCGTGTAATTAATTGCCATGGGTCTTAATTGCCATTGAATGATCTCGCAGGAGCACAGAATTAATTGGTTGCGGTTACTTCTTTTGGAGTTATTTCATTTATTTGTAAAATGATCTATACTCTTCCTTGCCTTGCAATCTGAATCAATTAAAATAATGAATAACGCATGATGTGAATTTCTTGAAAGCTAACTCTGAGATGATCAAAAGATCAATGAAACGGGAACAAAAATGTGTTAAAAAAACACTTAGTGTCAAGAGTTTGATTGAAGAAGAGGAAATTTGAATTTTGAAAAGCTTAGAAAATTAAATTTTTGCTTTATTTGTTTATTTTATTTTCTGTCTCTGATGTGACTGAAGCCTTTAATTTGATTAATCAAGTAAATTATATATTAACTCGTTAAATTTCAATGATTCTCAAATATTTGTTTAATTTTTGTTCAATATGATTGTTTAGTTAATATTTAAAGTTTTAATTAAAGAAGAAATATTATAAAGCTTTCAGGTAGCTAAATGTATTTATTAAATTTGCAATAAATTTTAACTTAAACGGTGTTTGTTTTTCTACATCTTTGTTCATATTTTTCCTGTCTTATAGTTTTTTTCTCACTTTATACCGAAGTCTTTTGTATATAACTGGGAGGAGGTGCTAGGACAATTCGTCACCGATTGAAAATGAAGGAGATATAATTTATAATATTATTATACAGTAGCTTGTTGAAAAATACAGATATAGAAGTAAATATAATTTTAATTTTAATTAAATTAAATTGTATGACAGGCTAGAAAAATAAAATATTATCTAACATTGCTATATTATAACAAATATAATGTTACAATTTATGTATAAAATCACTGAAGAAAATAAAAAACTGAAAAACAATTTTAAGCGTTTCTCTTAGTTGGCAAACAAAAAATGAATTCATCATTTCCATGTCAACGATATTTCAGATTTGAGATATGAAAATTAAATATTTTTTTCAAAATCTTATATTATGAGCAATGGTCTTCAAAAAATATATTCTATGATTTGTATCGTAATTGCAGATCACATTTAAGACATGTTTATAAATATACCTGTATTTTATTTTTTGATGGATTTCGACAACTAGAAAAAGTTGTTCAAATTTTTCATTTGTTAGATTTCTTCTCTTTTTAAATTTTAAAGCGTCAATGCAAACCTATGTACATATTTTGAGGAATTTTAATTAGCGAACCAATCAATGACGAGTGGAATGATATACTGCTATCCTTTTAAATAAAAAAAAACTATGATAAAAAACATAATTTAATATATGTAGTAGCTTTATTTGTAACTATCAATAAATAATTAAGTAATTAATTGTGCATTATGTCATTATTAACCACTTATTTTGTTTAAATAATTTATTTTCAATCGGCGACGAATTGTCCTGGTCCGAATTGTCTGGCGACGAATTATCTGGACACCCTGGGAGGTTTATGGGAGCTGTCTTTGAGTGGTGTTTCAATATAGAACTGCAGAAGTAACAAACAATTATAAGAAATATGCACTTCTAACATTCGACATATGTAAACGGGAGCAGTGGTGACTGATGGATTACAACTAAAAGCCTGATTATAGCATGTAATAAGTACACAATTATTGTATTTGGTGTTTTTTATTTCATATACTT
The DNA here is from genome assembly GCA_947561585.1 of Caprella mutica. NCBI lineage: Eukaryota > Metazoa > Arthropoda > Malacostraca > Amphipoda > Caprellidae > Caprella > Caprella mutica. The sequence continues at coordinate 152,669 of CANNZV010000463.1, read as the reverse complement.
GGCATACGGTGTAAAATTAAGCGTTATATTATTTATTCAATTGCATTTAAATTTATCTTGTATAATACTTTTGGAATTGATTAATTAGTATGATTACTATTAATATTAATGTATATTCCTTTCTTTAAACTACAACGTTATAAATCAAATAATATTACTTTTAAACTAAATTGGTTAATAAGAGTCACAAATTTCCTTTATAGTGACTATCTGTGTACTAGATTAAACTGTGCCTACAAAATTTTAGTTATATTTAGATTTGGAAGGCCTAGAAGCGAAAGCTTATTGGGCCTAAAGTTCCCTTCGTATTTCTCAAGTAAATGTATTGAAGCACATATTTTCTCCCGAATTTTTGCTCTAATTGTAAAGGGATTTTAGTTTGATAAATAAATTAATATTTGTTCATGTTTCTGTAGTTGATTTGACACTATAAAAAGAGCTTTGATGCAACAAGTCGCTACTGCAAGCTACTCACTGTGGCTACAGGTTATTTCAATGGACAATAATTTGTGTCTTCTATTTTTGAAAATCCCAAACTTTAATATTTTGAGTGACGTTCCTTTTTTCTTTGTATAAATCACTTTTTTTGCATTAAAATAATTAACTACGATATTCGTTCAAAATGATCTGAGACTGATTTCACTACTGAATTTTTGAAAATGAATTGCAATTAAATTAAAATTGCATAAAATTTTACTCAATTAAATTACTACTTTCAATTAATTATTGAGTCTAACCCGCCTAAATCATCTAAAGATATGGACAGGACTTTATTGCAGTTTATAGGATCTTTAAAATAACTTATTAATTTGGGTTTCGAATCCAAATCTCTGCCGGCTTTGGGTTCTTCACCTCCTGATAGCGAACCCAATTTTCAGAATTTCACTGCGAATAGTTGTCCACAAACCTCCGAATTTTCAAAAAATAGCAAAGCGAACCAATTATTTCCGATACCTTCTAAACCTTTCTAAACTTAAATTTTACTCAATCCGAATATAAATTGAAAGCTTTCGTGTTAAATTTTTTGTGTAGTTATCTAAATAACTAAATAAACAAATTTTTGTAAAAAAAAAATATTAATACAATATTAGACAGTTTTTTCGTGAAAAAGTATAATACTGTATATAGTGATAGGACGGCGGTTGGTTGTGTCTGTACATGTGCTAAACATGTTCAGAGTGTAAATTGAACAAGTTCAGTTTCAGTTTGATAAGTACATTTTACAACGCAAGTTAAATTCGTATATTATCTCAATTTCTTTATGGTTCATTTAAAATAAGCAAAATATTGAAAAAAACAGTAATAAATGCTAGGAGGTTTTAGATTTGTTAAATTTGAAGTTAACTGCACGAGAAAAATGCTAGATTTAGCTTAAAAATAGCTGTATTGGCTACTACTGCGGACATCACCTCAAATTTGGTAGTTTTCATTTTTTAATTTTTCTCCAGGGATTCGGAGGTTCGGATTAAAAAAGACGTTCCAACACATGAGATCAGTGGATAAAGGTTCGCGAACAATTGTACGGAATATCCTCTTCAGCTTATAAGGGTAATGGCTAGTTCTTTAGATATACACTGCGACCAGAATTATTAGTCCAAAGAGTTTTTTGCCCATAACTCTAAAACCGTTTGCGGAAGATTTCCGAAATTTCAACCATAGGTGTAGAAGAGTATGAGACACGTTCTAACTAATTTTCAAAGTTGTACTCTTCTTTGTTTTGAATTTATTTAATATTTCCTTTTTTCAGGTGACCATAATTATTAGTCCAGTACATAATTTTTATTTAATTAGTTGAAAATGGGGCGTGGAAAGGACCTTTCAGAGCAAGAAAAAAACCTTATCATCAAGTTAACAGCTAAGAAGAAGCCTCAAGCTGAAATAGCTGCACAAATTGGACGCCATGTAAAAACCATCAAGCGTTTTTTGGAAAATCCGAAAATTCGTAAAGAACGCAAGGATAAAGGCAAATTGAGGAAACTATCAGAAAGGGATGTGCGCCGCCTGAAGGCTACATTGAAGAAGAACCCTGGTTCAACAAGCAAGGACATTTTTTCCGCTTCCGGGGTTGCAGATGTGTCTAAATCGACCCGCAATTCAGTTCTTGGAAAATTTGCTAAACAAAAAAAAGCCACTATAACTCCTCCTCTCACCCCAAAACACAAAAAGAGGCGTCTAGATTGGGACAAGAGATATATGAGAACCTCTCCAAAGCTTATATTATTCACTGACGAATGTAGAGCAACTTTGGATGGCCCTGATGGATGGTCCAAAGGATGGGTGTTTGGGGATGACCCTTCCCAAATGCGTTTGCGACGTCAGCAAGGTGGTGGAGGGGTGATGTTTTGGGCGGGAATTATAGGGGATGTACTCATTGGTCCTGTGAAGGTGCAAGAAGGTGTTAAACTCGATTCTAAGCGCTACTGTGAGTTCATTGATTCTGCTCTTTCAGACTGGTTAGATGACCTGCCTTTGGAACAACGCCGTAAAATCATATTTATGCAAGATAATGCTCCGTCGCATGCAGCAAAGAAAACCAAAAGGTTCTTGCACTCACTGGGCTTCAAGAATAACACCCTGATGGACTGGCCTGCCTGCTCACCCGATTTAAATCCCATTGAAAATTTATGGGCCATCATCAAAAGAAGTGTTTACAGCAATGGGAAGCAGTATTCATCAAAAAATGATCTCTGGGCTGCCATACAGAATGCTGCGAAGGCTGTGGATCCTTCTACTATCAAAAAACTAACAGATTCTGTCACTGAACGAATGTTTCAAGTCATAAAATCCCAAGGATCTCACATTGGGAAATAATCATGATTTCTGCCATATTAAATTCACTATTGACTACTTTCTTGTGTTTACAAAGTGTATTTGTATTTGGTATTTGATGTTAAAAGTTTTGTTATTTAAAAAATTCGTTTATTTATCCTTGTAACAAATTTATAAAGAAACGAAAAAATTGGGACTAATAATTCTGGTCACCTGAAAAATGGAAATATTAAATAAATTCAAAATTAAGAAGAGTTAACCTTCGTATAATGACACGAATGTGTCTCATATTCTTCTACACTTATGGTGAAAATTTCGTAAATTTACCGCTGCCCGTTTTTGAGATATAGTCAATAAACGCTTAGGACTAATAATTCTGGTCGCAGTGTAGGTTACCACAGACGGTTTCGTCCTAACAAGTGTTTCCTTATCTCAAATGCTAAGCAAGTCATGCTGTTAGTAGCTATAGGCAGTACAAAGAGATAACCCTTGCACAATTTTGTGATGCTGGGTTGTGTCCGACACACTGCATAGCAACCCTGTCAGTAGCACATTGAAGGGCTGTCGGTCACCATCATTAACCATTGAGAAGAGTCATAATCTGGGCTAGCAAACCTATGTGCATCTATTAAATTTTAACGCTCTTCTGAATGCCTTTTTATATATTTAAGTAGCTACTGTATGATCGGAGGTAAACATACTAATGCTATATATAATTCAAATTACAACAGTTCTGGAGCCAAGGGACACCATACCACTTCTCTCCATTCACCACATACAGCATCAGGATAGAGCCCCTGGAGGTTCGTGAATAATTACCATCAGATGAGGACCTTATACACAAAAGGAAGAGGTTACATAACAAAATGTTCATATTAAAGATTATTATTTCATTTAATATAACAGAGAGGGACCAATAATTTCAGAATTGAAATTTGAAATTTTACAAACCAAAGCATTAGCATATTAATATTTTGCAACAAATGTGAAACTATATAGTAACTGTTTATGAAACTTGCAGTTAAGTTTAAGAAAAAGTTATTCTATATTTACCAAGTGACGTTTATTGCGAGAAATATTTTTCAAAAATTGGTTGACATAATCTTACAGATAACAATGGTAATTGTATCAGGGATAGGGAAGTTAATCATCATGTGTTTGAAAAGCTATGTACGTACATCAACTGATAAAGAGCGTTCATACAACATATATTTTGTGCTGTTCTATCACATGTGCATTTTCTAGTGGAAACTAATCAGCTAGTGATAGCAAACATAAGGCTATTAATTATTTAGAATAAAATAAAATCTAATAGGTGATTAATATTAATGACTAGGGCTGGGACAATATGCTCTAAAAACTATAGATCCCGAAAATATCATAGACGAAACTAAATGAAATGATATCGAATACTATATACAGCTGGTTTAGAACCATTCAATACTCTTTAGTTCTCTCCGTCTATAACATTTTAGGGATCTATAGTTTTTAGAGCATATTGTCCCAGCCCTATTAATGACTATATGATCCAGTCTAAAGGATTATATTGGTTGGTTAATTTAATTGAGAAAAGGAATGAGGATGAAGTTATGCAGAGGGGTATGTATTTCTTATTATTATATCCCATATGACAATGGCATAATACGGTAGAGTTTAAATAACTTGGTTACAGTAAATGGTATTATGAGAGCAGAGCTGATATGGGCAAAAGTCCACCTCATGGGAATAATGGGACTATGACTCTCCTAGTGCTAACTTTATATTGAACTAGAAGTTACTCCCCTCAAGTTACAGACCAACAATGACTTAAATTAAAAACAATGTTTAACATTAAACTGGCTATATATAAACCTCCCTGTAGCTATCTTGGTATTTTCCTTTTTTAATTGGAACATAATTTTAAATTTTAGTATACAGGTAAAGCTCGTAAAATGAACTCTATTTGAACGTACATCCCATACTAAGGACAAAAATTGTCCGTTCTGCCGGGCATGCACCTAGCTACAAGGAATTCTTTCATTTATATGGCTTTAAAAATATTTTATTTGTTCTCCACCTATTTAGTCGAACATTGATTATATTTGAGGAAGTACAATTTGAAATAAACGCTTAATATATTTATACCTCAGACTGAATATTCCGAGAACTTTCTGAGACCGAATTTTCCAAGACCGAGTTCTCCTAGAACCTATTTTAATAAATACTTTATTTATTCATACCAAACAAAAAAATAAGAATCAGAAAATGGATTAATTTATCTTAATATTGTGTTCAGTTTAATAAACGATTATTAATTATCCTATGGATATTAGTTTACATGTAGTTTACATGTGTATCTATATGTAGTGAAGTTGAAAAACAATACCTTTTATAGTATTATTTAATCATATTTTATAGTACTTCAATCGGAAGCTATACCTACCTTACTATTTCGTACATTTATATAAGTAAGTTATATACAAATTATAAGATTATCAATAAAATTTTCCTTTAAATACTAATCTGAGATCGTTTACTTTCTTTAGCGTTTCTTTCAAATGCTCCTAAAGAAAATTTAAATTCCCAACTAAACTAATATTGTAACGTTACAGTGAATGCTGATCGACATAGCGGACATTTTTTTGGTACATGTACTGTCTGTTGTACGAGCCTCACCTGTAGTTAGAAAAGAATATGTATTGGTGACCTCAAAGTTCTCGGAAACCTATCTGATTAGCCGGTTATAAGTAAACTCAAGGTTCTCGAAAACCTATCTAATTAGCCGGTTATAGCCTGAGTGGCCCAACTTATCTAATAGGGCTCAGCTAACCACAAGTCATTAAGCAATAATTTCCTTGTATTTTTCACACAGAATTTTTTTACTATTACAAGAATTTCTAAGCTCTCATCATCATTAAATAATTTATTGCTTCGTGGGAAAGATACATTGACTAATTACTTATACGACTTATTTCAAAGCTGTTATATTATATTCTAATATATTTCTTAGATAATTCCGAATACTACAAACTAAAAACCTAATCCATAAAGTGGGGTGGAACTTACCGGAGTGTAATATATCGGGGTGGAATTTACCGGTCGGGATATATTTTGGAAGTGGTGGTTTATAATTTAAAAAGTGTGAATTAAGGATAAATTTCATTATTCTTTAATTACTTTCTGTATTTTAACTATTTTTATCTTTTTATACTTAATTCATCTATTCATTATTCATATTACTTATATCTAATAATCTCTATTCTTTTCATACTTGAAGGTGCAGGTCAGCAAATTTGTAGGAAGTCTCTTGCGTACTTCAGGCTGTCCTTTCATCGCATTCAAATATTCTTAAATAACAAAAAGATAAACCTATTATCCTTTAGTAGTAAACTTTTCGACTTTAAATGCTAATTTAAACTCTGTCTAATTTTATACCGGTATTCATTATTTTATTAGATATTTCACCTTTGTTAGAGATATAATCTAAAAGATAAGATAAGATAGTTACAAAGCTAGCCGAGATGTAACATTATTTAATTGATAAAGGGAGATAAAACTCGAGAGACTGGAGTATCTGCCTGAATTCAGTATCAGCCTGAATTCTGTATCTGCCTGAGGTATCTACCCTGTATCTGCCTGAGGTATCTACACTGTATCTGGCTGAGGTATCTACACTGTATCTGCCTGAAGTATCTACACTGTATCTGCCTGAGGTATCTACCCTGTATCTGCCTGAGGTATCTACACTGTATCTGGCTGAGGTATCTACACTGTATCTGCCTGAAGTATCTACACTGTATCTGCCTGAGGTATCTACTCTGTATCTGCCTGAGGTATCTACACTGTATCTGCCTGAGGTATCTACCCTGTATCTGCCTGAGGTATCTACCCTGTATCTGCCTGAGGTATCTACCCTGTATCTGCCTGAGGTATCTACTCTGTATCTGCCTGAGGTAGACTATCTACTCTGTATCTGTCTGAGGTATCTACCCTGTATCTGCCTGAGGTATCTACCCTGTATCTGCCTGAGGTAGACTATCTACTCTGTATCTGTCTGAGGTATCTACCCTGTATCTGCCTGAGGTATCTACTCTGTATCTGCCTGAGGTAGACTATCTACTCTGTATCTGCAGTTTGCAAACAGTGTATTTCAAAAGAGAAAAGTTTTTAAGACCTTAAAATTAGTCAAAATTTGAATATTGATAATGAATGCTGAAATATTTGAAAGCTCTATAGAAAAAAATAACTTTTTTCGTCGCTTTACTCACTCTTCAATTACTAAATTTACTAAGATCTCCAAGAAGGAAGCCAATAACTAGCTGAATGATAATATAATTACGTTCCCTCTCATTCTTTTTACTATCAGCAATACTAAACTATTAAATATTCGTGTAGAGGTATAAAATATCAGAAACTTATTATAAAATATTCATATATACTTCAGAGAATGATTTTCAGCCTTAACGAAACATTGTTTATTTATTGAATTCAAAATTGTAATTTAAATAAACAATATACAATCTGTTTCTCCAGCGTCATATCAGTTTTTCGGAAAATTGTTGTGTAGGGGAAGGTTTTATGCATATAAAAATATAAACATATAGTGTACACTGAACTGGATTTGATGCGGTTCGGAATAAACTCATATTTTTCCGTGAGCCTAGAAAGGATCTATAAAGTTTATTCAAAGTAAAATAATTATCATTAGTTAAACTATTGTGTTATTACAGAAACTTAATGAATAATAATTATATAATAAATCATATTGACAGCTTACCAAAGCCCAGGTGAGAATGTATGTATGTTACTGTCCGTGTGACATCATGACTTTTTTGTCATGATGTCACAGTTTTGTCAACTTAGTTGGACAATAATTCGTTAGTATTGTTAAAATTAGCTAATAATAACGACATATTACTAACTACAATTATCTTTTCACCATATCTAATAATCCTCCACTGAAAGTAAGAATTATTACCAATTCCATATAAGTTTAAAAAACTGCATTCAACTGCTCATGCTCGGGATACTACTTGAAACTTTTGAATATATTTTTTATTAGTTAATAAGTTTCATCACAGTAAATAAAAGCGAAAACTTTGGGGATCTTTTTTATTTACTTTTATCAACAAAATAACTAATAGTTTATTATTTGCAGGCCGGTCATCAGAAGAAAAATGTCAACAAAAAATGAAGTGATCGACATGGGTGAGTTCAAATCTAGAATTTTCCCCCTCTGGAGTACCAAACGGAAGAGTTATGTATATGATCACTAAATTATGGTATGAAAACTCCATTGAAATAATTATCTATTGAGATGTCATGTTACAGAAACTTGAAATACATAAATACGTAAGAATTCTTTGAAATTATCACAGCAGACTATATTGAAATTAATTCTAACTTATTATATTATTACTTACATTTAGTTCTTCATCAAATTGATAAAATAAGATGAAGCAATAATAGAAATATATTAATAGAGCCTTCATATTTTCTTTCAGGTAAGCTAAATGATGGATATGAAACATCATCGAAAGGAAGTATCAGAGTAGGTGACGATGGACAGAGTTTAAAGAAGTTTTTGAATAACAGTATTTCACAATTTCCTGGTGAAAATGACTACTCCACTGATCTTCACAATGCATCTGAAAATGGATTATTGGGAGGGGTCAGGTCTTTAATATCTGAGATTCCAACTGATGAAATGTCAGAAACGATCAACTTGCCAAATGTCCATGGAGAAACTGCTCTCCATATTGCGACTAAGAAACTCTACCCCAATATCATCAAAATTCTTCTGGATTCAGAAGCTAACCCTAACCTGAGGGACGATGACGGAAACACTCCTTTGCACTACCTTGCCAAGAAAATTTTGTGTGACGTTTACTTAAGGGAAAGGCTATCAGAATCCTTAAAACTTTTGATCAGTAATTCAGACTTAGATTTAAACCCGATAAACTTCAAAGGAGAAACACCTCTGAAATTAGCTTCCAATCTCATAAATGATGACCAAGACCAAATGTCTGACTTTTCTAAGAAATTTTTTAAGACTTTAATAAGCAAAGGTTCAAATACCAATGATTTGCAGGACAATTTCTCCAAGGTGTATACATATTACTTTGAAGAAGCACATGAAAATTCTAAACCTTTTTCATCACAAAAAGTACTGGAAGCAAAAGTGTACAATTGGATAGCTGGGAAAAACATAAAAGAAATCAAAGCTTTGTGGAAAGAGCCTGCTAATATGAAATCAGAAACTAAAGATGAAATGAAGAGGTTGATTAATGGTCGGATTGGTTCGAAATCTATATTGACCAAAGTAGTGAGTGATTGTGACGAAGATGGTGTTAGGTTTCTTCTGAATGAACTTAATGCCGATCCATTTGTTGAAGATGTAGACGGTGAGATTCCACTGAACGCATCATTGTTTCAAAATAACTTACCCATAACAGATTTACTGACATCAAAGATGAAAGAAAAACAAGATGGCTCATTTGATCTTGATATTGTGAAGAATTCAAGCAACATGGTTAAATCGTACTTAATTGCCAAAGGAGCTTATATTGGGAATGAAGATGGAACTATCAAGGAGTTTATAACCTCAAGTGTTCTACAAAAGGCATTTGACTACTCAATTAATTCTTATGATGGCGTCATTCGATTGGCGAAGAAGACATCAAATGATCTAGATTCACCAGATCATTGTGTTTTTCTCAATTATGACTTCCTCTTCCCTAGCTCAGAAACACATAATGAAGTATCAATAAAAATGGCGGCTTCCCTGCTACTCAGTATGGCCAACAAATCTGAAGTCAAAGAAGCTTTCAAACATCCTCTGATAGAAGTGTTTGTACTACTCAGCGTTTCAAATCTATCCAGCATGTTGTATAATTGGGATTTAGTGCCCTATCTTGTCATTAACTTTTTGATAATACTTTCTGCTCTAATCGAAATGAAATTTATCATTGCTACCGTTGGGATCCTGATAACTCTTTCTCTTTCAATGATTCTGAAAGAGATTATTGTGTTAATAAAGAGTCGAAGGAGAGAAAATTTCAAAGCAGTTGATAATTGGATCAAATGGTTGACGCTCTTGGCTATAGTTAGTCTAGTTTACTACTTTTTACATGGTCCATTGGATGAAGATTTATATATCAACAAAGGCTTCTGCCATCACCTTGGATGGATCATGTTGGGCTCATCGTGAGTCTTGTGTATTCCTTAACTATTCTTCTATTAATAATCTCTTATATGAATTTTTTTTTCAAGCCATTTTCATCACTCATCAATAAAATCGTTATAACATTCAGAAAAATCCTAAAATTTTATGACAATTTAACTTGGAAAAAGATACAACGAACAAAATGATACTTGAAATAAAACTGTACCTTAAATAATTGTTTAAATATGCTAAGCTAAAGCTGTGAACATATTTTTCTGGGATACCTTGTCTATTTATTTCTCAAGTGGGCTCTTCATATACAATGAAGTATACTGATGACCTCTAAATTTTCACGAAAAATTCACTCTGCTCAATTAAGGTGAACATTCTATGCTCCCTGTTTTACCTACTTTATAAATACTGTAAATTCATTTTTAATATAGAAATAATACCGGAATGAGATATTGATTCAATTAGCATCCGTTTCCATGATATATATTGGAAAGTTTCCATCATCGTTAGTGTTTCCATATCATTATAAGAAAATGATGCTAGGACATTTCATTTTGAAGTCAAAGGATATGTCAGCAGAATTCACGAGAGTTTTCCTGATGGGAATTTCTAGGTATGTTTCAAATTTTCTCCATGTCAATTGATCTACTCTAATTTATTTCCAGGTTTGTGATTTTCTCATCGCTGGGTAAAACTTTTGCATTCGCCCGTTATGTCGCAATAGTGAAGAGAATTACGTGGAACTATTTCAAAGCACTGATACCTTTATCTTTTATATACAATGCCTTCAACTACTGCTTCATGGTCATCTTCGCACCAATTGAACCAAACAACACAAATGATATGGTGAATTCAATGCGATATACTATTTTCTGTGAATATTTCGAAAAATTGTTTCTAACTGAAATATCCTTTTACTTTAAGGTAGAGGAAGATAGTAATGTAACCGAAAATAACAACGTCCTTCGATACTTTGAAACAATTCCTAAAACGATGGTCATGAGTTCCGGAGAATTCGACTATTCCTCGTTCACAGAAGCGTATGAAGGAGATCCTTGGTTAATTGAATTGTCCTCTAATGTGATATTGATTCTTTTTATATTCTTCGTTTTCATGGTGCTGACCAATGTTTTCACTGCCATTGCTGTTGGAGACGTTGAAGTAAGAATAATTACTTAGATGTCATGCATCTAATCTGTTAGTCGTTCAAAACTGTTTCTTCATAGCTGAGTATAAAACCATTAGCAAAAGTCTACTTTTAATATAATCGATAACGTTAGAATAATTGACTATAGCAAATATATCGAAATTGTTATCAATAATTTGAGTTATGTTGTGCATTCTACTTGTGCAGGTCTTGAAGCAAAATTTGACTCAATCACTACTAACGTCTATGCTGAATGACATCTGTTTGACTGAAGATTTCTCAAATCTTTTTTTATGTAATTCAAGAGTAAGTATTCTTCTAATTTTATTATAATGCCCCTTAACTTTTCGTATTTTTCTGAACAACTGTTATAGAAATATTGTGAGGTACAACAATTGTTCTTCGTCATTTTTTAAATTGAAATTTTGTGTAGCTTATGAATAAATTTAATTATAACTTACCTTAGATTACCAAAAACAATCAACCGAGATGGTAATTGAACTTAACCTCTTTGATAATATGATAATTAATCAATAATAGAAACCGGCTCCATTCTTAATTTTGGTCTTTATCCTACAGTGGCTGTTATACTGCGTCCCAAAGTGGCTGGTACCTATAAATGAACCAATAGATACTAGAAAAGTCTTTGTAAGGATAAACGAGCTATCCCAGAGTGATGGGTTCATCTATTCTGAAAAGAAAAGAGACTTCATATCTCTCAAATACCTAATTGAAGTCAAGACAAGAGCCGCTTTGAGGTGATTTGATAATGTTGATTTGTAATTTATCTTAGAAATTCGTTTAAAATTTCAGAATTATATTAAACAGTTATAGTATACAGTTACAGTATACAGTTGCAGTATACAGTTGCAGTATACAGTTGCAGTATACAGTTGCAGTATACAGTTGCAGTATACAGCTACAGTATACAGTTGCAGTATACAGTTGCAGTATACAGTTGCAGTATACAGCTACAGTATACAGTTGCAGTATACTATAAACTAAATATTAGTATAGGTAACTTTCTTCTTGACATGGAATGACTGCTTCCTAATATGAATTAGATGATAAACTCACTCTCATTCGAACTCTTCAATTTATCGATAAGTTAATGAATCAATTACACATTGGATAACTGAATATTCAACATGAAACTATTTATGAATAATAAAATGTTTGAGTTTACCCTCAGAGACATCTATCGGAAGAGAATTGGAGCAGACAAAGAAATACCTGCTTACCCTCTACATAATGATGGCAAAGATGGAAGTACGGAACTGATGGTAAGAACAAGAATATATCTTGACTATAATAAAATATATCCGTGAATTTTTTAAGCATTATTCTATTACATTTTTTAGGTGGCTAAAATTGAACAGTTGGAGTCTCGACTAACAGAAATGTCAAGAAAACAAGAAGAGTTGAAGTATACAATGAAAGAAAATCAAGAAAAGTTGGAGTTTCAACTGAAGATACTTATAGATAATCTGCAGCAATGAGAGTTTCGATCCCTAGATTCGAGTGTTAAGACTCAGAGACTTAAACACACAGGCGAACAGAAAGAAAATAGTTAACTGTTTTCTAAACACAAAATTTATTTCTGAGGTGGTGGTAGGGTTTCCAAATTGATTAACTGTATCCACTATCATATGTGTATTTGAATTATTTTATTATATCATTTTTCAGAAAGTTGATTCTGTTAGAAGTGAGTTTCGAAAGAAAATTAAAAAGAGTAATTATTTTGAAAATTGAACCAACATCTCAACTTTCATTTACACGACTTCTTTATAAAAAATTAAAAATGTTATTTTTACAATACATTAACCCTTTAATTTGATTAGTCAAGTAAGTTATATATTAGATATGTAGTTTTTTAATTATTCATAATTAGTAGTCTAATATCTGTGTATTTTGCTTATTTAGTTAATATTTGAAGTTTTAGTTATTGTTTTTATTCTGCCCATATTTTAGTTAAAATTTTGATATATTTCTTTTACTTCTAAATTTATTGAAGAAAATTTTATTATATTTTAAATACATATTATTTAACAGAAATATTTTTTTTACCATTGTAGTCAGATAGAAAATAATGAAATAATAACTATGGTGAAATTTTTACTTATGAGAATAAAAGAAGGTTGAATAAATGCAAGAGAATGGTTTTAACTAAATTTTTAATGGTTAAGAAAATGTCATTACCCTATCAAATTTAACAATTATGAACAAATGGATTGAATGTTTTATTACGAAAAAGAAAGACCTAATTGTATGTTTTATTTGCTAAATATCTTCAACTTGATATCCAGGATATGAACTCTCCATTAAAATAAATTGCATCTACGTATTTTTAAACTACACAAATTAAGAAATTTAGAATTTCCATTTTATGAAACCCTATATAAATGATTATCAGAGGTTTTTTTGAATTAAAGAGAAAAATCGGTATTAAATTTTAAGTAGACTAATTACCTCACTCATTTATATGTGTTTAAACTACATAAAGTAGTATGTCTTTATATGAGAATTTTGTACTGTTCTGAAATAAATTGAAGGTGATGTCTTGACGTTAGGAAATACGATTAATAATTGCTGTAAAAATAACATTGTCAATCCAACTTATGCACAATCATGACAGTATTCAGGGACAACGTTCCCAAGCTGGTTTTGTTTCACAGAGCCAGAACTGATCCGAAAATGAAATACATCACAGGTGTCAACCATACATAAATTCCACCATTACAGAATTTAGGCTTACCAAATTGAAGGTTTTTATTTGACTATTTGAGCTCAGTAAACATTGCACTTCTGAGCCAACATCGGTATGCGTTGGCAAATTAAAATGTACGATCGGGCATTGGCACGTCAGTGCAATTATTCCCTGAGTCAATGTAGGGTAAGCGATACTGTAACAACGGTTGTTGAATAGAGTTGTGCCTACGTAATGAAACCACCTTGGGCCAACGGTTGCCAAACAACAGATGTCCAATATAGGAAAACATTGGTCAACCAATCGAGTGATTCTTCGATGTACCAGTCCATATATTTTAATGAACTACCGGTTGTTGTTTTCAGGTAATCAAAGAGGTTAGGTGTAAACGATCTCTTCCATATTTAGCCTTTTAAAATAATCAAATTAAAACCCTTAACTAAAGATACATAGAGACCCTACTTTTATTACACCCCGCTGTTATAAAAGCTGTAATAATTACGAGGCATGCCTAAATGTTATTACAGTAGGTAGACATAGAAAACGGAACAAATTTGTTGTGGTGTTTATTTCATGGTAACTATAATAAACATCACTATTATTATCCAGATGAGGCTACCCTATTGAAACTAGGAGCAGGTTTCAGCCGATCGAAGTAGTCACCACGGCAGTCAGGGAGCAGCGAGAGTGCAGCGTGGGAGACTAATTCCACTCCGTCGTAACTGAGCAAAGCCACTCTTTGCTCCTGCTCCTATTTGCCTAGCACGCTGCCTAACCACGGCAGTCAGGGAGCAGCGAGAGTGCAGCGTGGGAGACTAATTCCACTCCGTCGTAACTGAACAAAGCCACTCTTTGCTCCTGCTCCTATTTGCCTAGCACGCTGCCTAACTGCGGATGCGCAGCACTTAGTCAAAACTGATATAATAGTAATATAATACTACAGTCGTGGCTACGGGCCACGCCTCAGCAGTTAGACAGTGCGTGAGGCAAATAAGAGCAGGTGCCCAGACTTGATCTGCGAAGTGATGACGGAATAGAATTAGCCCCTAAAGCGGTCAGTTTGGCTATAACGCTGCGCTCTCGCTGCTCCCTGACATCCTCGACTACTCCGATCGGCTTAATCACTGCTTCGAACCTACTTTTATTTTCGATTGGGTAGTAGCAGCAGTTTTTGTTGCTGCTAATATAGAGGATTTAATGGATGAATAGTAAAACTATAGACATTTTATTTTCCTTCTTGAAATAAATTAATAGCATATATTATATATTTAAGGTCTAATATAACGAAACTATTTCATTTATTCATCAATAGCCAACTAAATAGGTACCTACCCATCATTTTGTTTTAATCTCTCCTGTTTCGTTTATTTCAGAGCTGTCATCTTTTAAATATGAAGGTATGCTATAAATCTAAAGCTCTAATATGTGTGTAATTGCCCTTAAATAAGATTCGATACGTAGAAGTTATTACTAAACTCGTTATTTTATTTTGTATCAAGGCTACCTAGCTACAGGCATAAATTCCCAACGACTGATAAGATTTTGTTTCATAAGAATTTATTACTCTGCTAGTGATAATAATTGGTGTGATATAACAAGGAAATACTTCAACTTATTATCTAAATTTAATAATACGGGATGATAACATTCTACTTCTTTTAATTATTTCAAGACGTTATGTAACTATTTTGAATACATTTACTACAAAACTGACAGCAATACTGTTTAGTTTTTTTCTCAATCTATCAATATTTATTGATGTACCTTTCAATGTTATTTATTAAACATCTAAGTAACCGAACCAGGTAACATTTGTGTTTTTTAAATAGACTGATAAAATGTTTTACAACATAATCCCAGCATATAAATTGTAATGAATAATTGGTTATTTTTATATCTTAATATAAAACTACTTACATAGCACAGAACTGAAAACACGTGTATTATAACATATATATTCATGGTGACCAGGAGGGTTAGGGAGGGAGGGTGCTTCATCCCCTAACTCCCCCATTGGCTAGATTTGATTGTGACATAATGTAAACTTTACTGTTTTTTTACTGTGAAATAAGTATACCTTATTTAGGTAAATAATTGTAATAGTGTTTTCGCCGAATATATATTTGTTCTTGCTGTAATTGCTATAACATATATTATATATACAATATATATATAATAATAAAATATTATTAACTTAAAATTACCAATGAAATTTGTAAAATCTAAGTATCAGTATATTTAAATTACTCGAAAAGCAATTAATTATGTCACGTAAACTCATTTCTTTACCTAGGAAATCAGACATCAAAATATATACCCCGAGAAATAAAATAACTGTAATTAGTGATGATTGGAATCTATCAAAATCTGCTTAGGATTTCAAACTTCCGACTATTAGTTACATGTTTCATTTAATATGTTAAACAAGAAGAAGTATCAAGGCAAGTTATTAGGTCAGCTCTGAGTGAAGGAAAAGAATATAACTTGGCAGATTTCTCAGGTATTGCAACAATAAACAACAATCTCCATTTTTCTGTGAAATTTTCTCTACCTTCATGACATGTAATAAACTAAAGCATACCTCGCTATTATTACATTTCACATAAGATAAGTGCGAGTTGTAATAAGAGCGGGTTTTGCCCGTAGCTCAATCCAAAGATGGTGTTTTCCCCGTAACTGATTGGATTAATAGCTTCTAGTATCGTCATCAGGCACAGTTGCGTGTTAATTTATCTTCATAAATATATAAGAAACTTATGAGATTCATTTCGTTGTTACTTCATTGAATAATGAAATTTTAATTCAAATTAATTTAATCATTTTCTCTGACTTGAAATAATAACTAGTTTTTTAAATTTTATCATGTAGGCATTTCACTAAAGCTTAAGTAAGATCATGCAATCTCTTCCATTATCTTTATAACTTACATATAACTCTAGCTGTGGGTTATTATAACTCTAGCTGTGGGTTATTATAACTCTAGCTGTGGGTTATTATAACTCTAGCTGTGGGTTATTATAACTCTAGCTGTGGGTTATTATAACTCTAGCTGTGGGTTATTATAACTCTAGCTGTGGGTTATTATAACTCTAGCTGTGGGTTATTATAACTCTAGCTGTGGGTTATTACCAGATACAAACTCTTTTATCAATTCTAGTACATACGTGCCGTCAAAAATGATAGCTTCTTCATTTCTTTATCACTCAGAGAGACAGTTTTTATACTTAGTTTAAAAGAATAAATACGATCATGAGAATAATAAATGGTTAATTGGTATTTAAATATTAGTGACACTGATGGTGTCCAATATTTTTAATAATTATTCAATAGTAATGAAGATTTTATTTTGTTTTTGAAACCATTAATTAACTGCTATCAAAATAATTTCCTATCCATGCTATCAGACAAAACAAAATTAGCTCTTATTTTAGTACCGATATCCTATATCTATGCAATGTAAGAGAACGCTGTTTAGTATTTTGCATTAATTAATGAATTATGAGTATCTAAAATTTAGAACTTGAATAGTTGGGTACTAACAAGAATAAATGTGCGGATACGTAAGAATTAAAGTAATTACAATAGAGGTAAATAATAATAGTTATTGTATATATATATTTAAGTCCGAAAATGTGAAGCAGTTCGATAAAACGTGAGGGTTTTACGTTTAAATAATTAAACATAACATTAAACAGTACCAATATCAAGTTAATTCTTTTATATCATATTATTATATATGTAACTTAGGTAATCACTGTTAAAAATATTCTGCTATAAAATACTATTTTCTGAATCAATAGTGCATCTAATTACCTAATCTGAATACTACTATTCAGTGAAATGAAAATCACTAAAAATGACTCCGTTTTCCCGTTTTCTACATTCATGTACTGGTAATTATTACAGATTTTATAAGACTTGGGTGAAATAATAGTGTATCATTAACCAAGTATTCAGTTTTATTATTATACTGTTGCCGACCAACAGGAGGAAAAGATTGCAATAAGAAATTAGGCAAAAACCATACACTTCTAATTACCATTCAAAAAGTGTGTTTTCTAATTTTAAGTTGCAGAATGTATATAAATAATATAATATATAAAATATTTACACACAATAAATATAATACAAAGTAAAGCAATTCGAGGACGAATTGTCCGTGGACGAAATGACCGTGCACGAATATTAAATTTTATAGTCTATGTTTAGCTTTATAGGAGTGGAGTATGTAATATGCATTTATAGGTTGTTTCTAGTGTAGTAGAATAACTATCAGATTTAAAGAAGTTAATTAGTATAATATATATATATAAATTGTCTGCAATAAATGATGTTCATATGTATTGTAAGAAATGGAATAGTCTATAGAATTACTTTGGTTGTAATTGGATTGATTGCAATAAATAGTTTACATTTAATAGAAAAGAAGGCAATAAACATCAAAAAGAGTTATAAATCTTCTGTTATCTTTTCATTAAATTTGATACATAGCGTAGCAAGCTTCCTAGCGGTTTTTATGAAACAAAAAGGTTAGTTAGAACATTCTCTGCGTTTTATAACCTCTACTATAAAAAAAAAATCAAATATTCCATCACTGTGTGATTTATGACTACTGTTCAATTAAAAAGAGTCTAATTTAGGAGAAGATAAGAGAGTTTTGCCGTAGGGAATTAACGATATCTCTTCAGTCTTGAAAATAGAACTGGTGAAGAAAGATAGGACTGGAGAGACTGGAGTAATAAACTGTTTCTGCCTGAGGTATCTACCCTGTATCTGCCTGAGGTATCTACCCTGTATCTGCCTGAGGTATCTACCCTGTATCTGCCTGAGGTATCTACCCTGTATCTGGCTGAGGTATCTACCCTGTATCTGGCTGAGGTATCTACCCTGTATCTGCCTGAGGTATCTACCCTGTATCTGCAGTTTGTAAACAGTTTACTTCTAGACAGAAAAGTGAGTTAAAATGACTTAAAAGATGTTGTTGTCATTTCTCGTCGTCATGACAGTTTATAATCAAAAATTGTTGAGAATTAAAATCAATTTTTTTGACTTAACAAATAGCATAACAAGATTAACATTAACCTTATATATTTATTTATTTAGATATGTATCTAGAAAAAATATATGTGATAGTTGTATGAAAGTTGTAACTATTACATTGGCGGGTTAATGTTTACTTGCGGTTTTCTTTAATTGTATTTATAATCTACATATATTACAAAGTGTAAATGAGATGCGATCAGACCAGACTAACACGGACTGGCCTGTCTGAATCGCTGACTCTAATTACTGAACCCGAATAACTAAACACTACGTCTAATATTTCCAGGCCTTATATACTTCTAAGCATATTAAGCGGATCGTTTACTGCTTTTTTTGCAATTTTTACCGATTTCTTTTTAGTTCCCCAGTAAAATTCCAAAGAAAACCTACAAAAAGTTTCACTTTGGTGTGACAACTGCAAGTCAGTGTGAGGGGGGATTGAATATTGGAGGGGGGGGGGAGGGGTTGAAAGATAGGGGACCCTTCGTCGTTGCCTTGGGGGACCTTTGAGTTCTCTGGCAGGGACGAAAAGCTCTTCTTTTTGTTTGTATTTTTAGCTTTTTGTGGTTCTATAATTTTGAACTTTTTTTTGTTTACTCTGTTATCTCGGTAACTTTTTACTCAAAGTGTGCACGCGCCAAGTCTATTTATAGACTCAATGAGGGTTGGTCCTACAGAAAAATGTATAGGATGTGATATGTTTAGCTTGAAATTACTAAGATCGTTAAGTAAGTTTTTTTTAATTTCGACCTCAATTTTTTTTATTTAGAAAAAAATAAAAAAATGATACAAAAAAAAAAAATGAAATAGCTAAATATTTAGACAGAAATTAAAAAAAAACTCACTTGACGATCTTAGGAAGTTCGTGCTGACCATATTAGCAACTAAAAAAATTCTGTAGGACCAACCCCCAATGAGCCTATAGACTCCTCGTGGGGAAGGGAGCCCCAAAATGGAAAATTTAAAAGAGCAACTTCAAATATTTGGAGCACTTAACACCTTATGTCAGTATTATTGGTAGCTAGCAAAACCAGTAAACGATCCTCTTAAACGGAAATCACAAAATGAGATAAAACCTCGTGAACCTCTAAGTATAAGTCATGCAGTACTTGGATTCACTTATAGATAGATTCACCACACGAATTTCTAAGTCATAAAGAACTAATTAGCTCACATAGAAAAAGATTCATTTATTATTACAAAGATATCTAAGTTGTCATTATTTATTTTACTTCATGAGAAACATATCTAGACTCAAAGGCAGGTAGACAAACAATATGACTTATTTCAGAGCTATGATTTTCTAATTCTAATGTAGCTAATTCCGAATGCTACAATAAGTTAATAATACTGTTCTTATAATGTTCATTTCTAACTATACAATTTCTTAAGAAAAGCCATTATAAAGTTAAATTAATTTTTTTCCCATTAATTTTTAAGCTTCTGTTGAACCAAGCTGTGGATGGGGTGGAGTGGTGGTGAGGTACAGTGTGTTAAACGTCATGAATTTTACATAGAATGTTAAACGTCATGAATTTTACACTCTATAATAGAAAATAAAACCGAGAAATTTTTTAATCAAATTAGTCCGTAATTTATTGACTAATTAGCTAATAATATTCAACTACAGTGAAACTCTTGAGTTACGAAGTATTGGTTCCTTCATAACTCAGGTGCACCAAATATTTTCTCTAATAAGATCTTGGAGAAAACTATGGGCTTTGAGGGAGAACTAGGACAAAATTATTGACATATATCGCTTTATATAATTGAAACATAGAAAATATTTTATTACTCATGTGCATTTCATAATGTAGGTCTTTCATTACTCGAGTGCTTCATAACTCAGAACTTCATAACTCAGAACTTCATAACTGTTGTACTTCTAAAATACAGTAGCATTTCCCTATTAATAATGATTTTTTATATCATTCGAGTAGGAATAATATGAAAAAATAATTATTCTCGTTATAAAAAAATATTCTCGTTACGACAAAATATAATCTGTGCATTAGAACATATTCTTTTCAGAAATAATTTAAATACTATTTTCATGAAACTAATATGTATATTTTTCTGTTAATAGATAGGCCACGTAAAAAAAATCCTCGATTCATTAGAACTTCTGTGTAATGAATGAGTTAGCATGTAGCCAATAGAAAATAAGAATATAGGTATTATAGATGAAGAAATAATAGATATATGAGAATGTATAGGTATGTTGGAAGAGTGTTGCCCACCAAGACATGCCGAAATTATTGGAGCATTAAGCCGATTATGGATAATGTAAATTTGGCGAAACCTAATCAGTGTCAAATATTGAAAAGTTTTGTAAATTAGTATTACAAAAAGAAATTCTCATAATCTCTTTTTAACCCAAACAAATATACAATTATTTTTCTTAGTTCAATGAAACGAATAACCTTCAAAATATACCCATTTTATTAACTAAATTTTATTACTGTGAACGAACTTTGTCAGACGATGTACAAATTGGATCAAAATGACATGATTGAAGTTAGTACGACTTATTTGAGCTCTTCAAAGATTTCCATTACACCGTAACATGAGAATAGCATCTAAATATAATTTAAGTGGATTGCTAATGTATCCCCTTTCAGGTTTATCAATCGAATTACAGCACTAATATAATAAAAAGAATATAAAACATATTTTTTAAAGAATATAAAGAGTATTTCAGAGTATAAAAGAATATATTTCAAGAAAATTCTTCATTATTGTTAATCTACTAACTAATGTCAAAGGTAATAAACACGAAAACTCTAGGGTTTATTTATATTTATTTCCATTCTCAAGGTGACTAATAATTTATCATTTTTAGGGTGTTCACCAGAAGAAAGATGTCTACCAAAGATAAAGTGATCGAAATGGGTGAGTTCGTATCAAGAATTTTTCTGTTCTAAAATACCACATGGAAAATACCCCCCTCCCCCAATCAGACCGTTTGCGGACAGAATGCCTATGGAAAAAATGTCTACAGACAAAATGCCTAACGGACAAATTCCCTAAAATGTATTGTAAACTTATTTCCAGTTTGGGAATATTGGAGAAAGATTCATAATTTTTAGTAAGTGAAACAAGGTGGAAACAAAGACTTTGTCTCAGTGAGACTTTATTAAATTATTGTCAAATTTAACTTGAATATTTGTAACTCAGCGTACTTAGTGGAAACACTGTCTTGTGGTTTATTACTAAAGTGTTGGTTGTATTTAAGGGGACCGTACATGGATTTCGGAAAAAAATATTAATAAAGTTATGTTTATGAAACTTCGTAAGTATATATAAAATTGAATTCTAAGACATTTTTGTTAATGTTCCTGACATTTTTACGATTAGATGCATAGAAATGAGTTATTTGAAATTCGAACGAATTTCGAACATTTTTTATAGGAATAGAACTCTGACAATTTTGAAGCTACGGCTTTGTTTTTTTTACATACGAATCGCAATTTGATTCTATACAAAATGCTGGAAGCCGATTTTCGAATTTCATATTAGTTTTCGAAAAAAATCATTTTAAAAAACATTAAAAAAAGAATTTATATTCCGAAAAAAATCCGTAATTCGAAAATCGGCTCACAGCATTTTATAGAGAATCGAATTGCGAGAGTTCTATACTTTTGAAAGACGGCTCGAAATTCGTTCTAATTTCGTACTAATAGCTAAGACACCAAGGTGCATCGAACTGTTGCAATTTAGTGCTTACAAACTGTAGTTTGATGCACTAAAGTGTCTCGCTTTAGAGACAAAGGCATAGGGTGAACTTGAAACACCTGAGTGCATCAGAATTTCTCTTAGTGTTTAATCATCTTTTGTTATTTTTTAAATATAGTACATTTTATTAGAAAGATATACAAACTTTAAATCTATAGTGATGCTCATAGCTATTTTTGAAATTCAAAAAAGAAAGTAATTATATAATTGCAATGTTTATATAAGTTAGTACTGCTATGCAATTAACTAACTATAGTTTTAAAAAATATTTTCGATATTTGTATTATTTAACAAAAGTTCCTTTGAAAAAAATTACATAGAGTCGGTTATAAATTGCAACTCGGATGAAGTATATTTTGCAGCAAGTAAAGTTAACGGACCATATAGTCCTCTTAATTTACTTGATTAAATTCTGGTCCGTTATGTTTACTAGCTTCAATTCTGGTCCGTTATGTTTACTAGCTTCAATTCTGGTCCGTTATGTTTACTTGGTTAGATTATTATATATTTGAATAATAATTGGAACTAGAATATAATTTTGGAATCATAGATACCACATTAAAGGATTTAAGCAAATATTTTTTTTCCATTTCATAATTAATTGTTCTTCTCAACTTCAAAATAATTTTACCAATTCTTTCAATCAATAAAAATATCAAAATTAAGGTTTAATCATTAATATTATCATTTATAAGGTTGTATATTTATAAAATACTGAAGTAAATATTTTTTAAATTAAAAAAGTTTTCTTGTCCGTTAACTTTACTTGGTTCGTTTCTGGTCCGTAATCTTTACTTGCTCCTATATTTTATTTACATATAGGTTTTATAAAATTATTATTTTATGTACAATGAGCAGGTTTATTACACTATAGTGTATACTGTTTTTTATTCACCAATAATCATTTCATTACAAATATCACTTCAATATTTTCTGTTCGAACTTTTTATTTAAATATGGAGTTTATTCTTTTATTCTCTCTCCAACATTCTTTTATGTCATTTTTTTACAATCTTATTTTCTATATTCTTATATTTTGCATATTAGGCAATTATTCCTTAGGCGTTTTGTCCATTAGGCATTTTGTCATTAGGCGTTTTGTCCGTTAGGCATTTTATCCATTAGGCATTTTGTCCATTAGGCGTTTTGTCCGTTAGGCATTTTGTCCATTAGGCGTTTTGTCCGTTAGGCATTTTGTCCTTAGGCGTTTTGTCCGTTAGGCATTTTGTCCTTAGGCGTTTTGTCCGTTAGGCATTTTGTCCTTAGGCGTTTTGTCCGTTAGGCATTTTGTCCCTAGGCGTTTTGTCCGTTGGCATTTTGTCCTAGTACCAATCAGACCGCCAATCTAATTTATAATTATTTTTAAGGGAATTAATTATTATTCATTTGGTTGCTTCATTTTTTATGCATTAATTATTTGATTAAATGAATTAATTCATTACAGTAGAACTCCTCAATTTTGAGCAACTGAGCCTAGTGAGCGGTAAATTTTGTATTATACATGATACGCTATACTATTTCTGATTCGACAAAATGTAACAGATTACATAGAAACCAAAAATATACATTTTTTCAATAAATAAAAAAATGTCCAAAAAATCTTCTTTAACGAGATATTATACAGGGTGATGCCAAAAAAGGAATCCCATTTTCAAATTGATTTATTTAACAAACTATCAAAGCTAGAAACTTTCTAAAAATATAATTTTATTTGTTCACTTTTTCTGCATCTATCTTATTAATTTGATAAAAGTTACGACAAAAATTAAACATCCTGCAGCAAATTAAAAAAATTGAAATAAAAAGGGCTTGCGCGAAGACGAAAAAAAAAACTTCATAATAGGTATAATTTATTTCCATATGGTAGTAGTAAAAACTAAACCCTACTATTTTTCATTCAATTAACGTTTTGGTTATTGACTTTTTCATTCATGGAAATACATCTTCATCTTCAATAACGATGTCTTCTACAAATGTGCATTTCTTTGCAGAAACGATTATACAAAATTTAGACTGTGAGGTAAATCAGTTCTAAGAGTGCAAGCCTTACTTGCATCATAAAAGGATATCTAAAATAGTGTTTAACAATTCAATGAAATATGTGTTTAGTGATGTCTAATCCGTTCCTTTTAATTAATATTTTTGGATTCTAAATAAGCTGTTCATAAACAGTATTAATGTTTTCATGTGTTCATTCTTTTCACCTGCAACATGATCGCTTTTTGTTCAAATTTATAGTGTTTCTTCATTTTTGAACTTATTAACATTTGTCAATATGGTTTTATAGATGGTTGAAATCTTTTCCAAAAGCATTGTTCAAAATGAGGCTGAACCTGTTTGAAGATTTCAGAGTTAAAATAACATGTCCAACAAAAATTCTTTGTTCTTTTGAAAGCTGCATTTTGAGGGTTTCGAATAGGATATAAAATTAATGACGAAATGATTTTACGAAGATATCAATTTTATCTCAAAACCAACTTTCAAATGGGAATTATTTTTTCTATTTTCTCTTCATTGTTACAAAAAAACATTTGAATTTAATGTTTTTACATCCATTTAAAATGAATTATACTTATTATGATTTTTTTTGTATATTTCATCTTCGCGCAAGCCATTTATATTTCCATTTTTTGAATTCGCTGCAGGATGTTTAATTTTTTTAAAACAGATTATCAAGATATTTGTAAAAAAAGTAGACGATTAAGACTATGTTTTCAGAAAATTTAGTTTGTAAAGCAAACTTACTTGAAAACGGGTTTCTTTTTTTTGCACCACCCTGTATTTCACGAAAACATAAATAATCAAAACTGCTTTGCTTTCTAGATACTGACTTCAGTATATAGTTTTAAAATGATTCCTACCTAGATTTTCACAAGTATATAACAGATCGTTTATATATTGTGTTATTAAATGTATACTATTATATAATGTTATTAAATGTACAGTAATTGTTCGTAGTTTAATCTTCCACTAATATAATACATCTGTTAGGAACGTAAGAATATATGAATATCTAGGGAAGAATCCTTTTAACTACTTTAAAAGGCACTATCTGTGAAAACTAAAACAGTTTTGATATTGAGATTATCTTAGGAATTTTTAATGAGTTATCTCAGTAAATCTACTTCATAGCTAAGTATTTAATAAACAAGTCTATTTTTCCTTAATTCTCCTACTTAAGGATAAATAAAGTGACTGTGTGAAACTGACCCTAATTTAATAGCTAGAGGCTATATAGGAAATGTACGTAGAGCTTACTCACGGGTAAATCTATTTACTTAAAATTCAGTTTAGCAACAGAGTACTCTGTACATTTGAGAGCGGATCTGTAGTATCCTCTTCTAGAGCTAACTAATCGTTTACGTTACAGCTTGAGAACCCAACTAATATTGTAAGTACGTAGCTAAAACTGTTTTTATTCATTTTTTTTGATTTAATTCCAAAAAATGAATTTGGTTCAGCATCTATTATGCTATTGTTACAGTTCATCTTCAATAGATTCATTTAGATCGTTGACTGAAAGTGGTACACATTTCTACCACTATGTGGTACATGTGAGTATAAAAACCACTGTTTTTATCATAATAAATACATGACCAACATAGAAGCTATAATATTCCGTAAACTTTGTATTCCATAAAAAAATGTATCCATGATTTAGGATAGTTCATAAATTACGTTTTCCATAATTCAGGAGTTCTAATAATTTAATAGTAGCTGTCAATTTCTTCAATTAATAAAGCTCGTACATAATTATTACATGATAAAATATGACAGAGAATCAAATGACCAGAAATCAATTGACTGAGAATCAAATATTACTGGGAACAAATATCTGGTAACACCTTATTAGAGTTTTATAATTATATGAGTATAACCTAAATATTTTTCAGATAAACCAAATGAGTGGAATGAATCATCATCGAAAAGAAATATCAGAGAAGTTGGACATATCATTATGAAAAGTTCGGTTAAAGGTTTTTCACAATTTCCAGGAGAAAATGACTACTCAACTGATTTTCATCGTGCATCTGAAAAAGGAGATTTTGAAGCTATTGAGTCTCTAATAGCTGAGATTTCACCTGATAAAATATTACAAACGATCAATTTGCCGAATATCAATGGTGAGACTGCTCTACATTTAGCAACTAGGAGATTCCACCCCGACATTATCGATAATCTTTTGTACAATGGAGCTAACCCTAACCTGAGGGACGATCACGGAAACACTCCTTTGCATTACCTCAGCAGAAAAGTTTTGGGTAATGTTTACCACAGCGAAAGACTATTATCATCTTTAAAACTCTTGAGTAATCTACCTGATGTAGATTTTAACCCGATAAACTTCAACAGTGAGACACCTCTGAAATTAGCCACCAATGTGATTAGAGATAACAATGACCAAATGTCAGAATTTTCTAAAGAGTTTTTAAAGATTTTGATCAGCAAAGGCTCAAATACAGATGATTTGCCAGACAATATCTGTAAGATATTTGCAGATACCATTGAAGAAACATCTGGAAACTCAAATAGTATATCATCACCGAAAGTATTAGAGGCTAGAGTGTACAATTGGATAGCTGGGAATAACATTAAAGAAATCCAAAGTTTATGGACAGGACTTTTAGCAATGAAACAAGAAACTAGAGATGAAATAAAGAGGTTGATTAATGGTCGCATTGGTTCAAAATCTATTTTGACCAAAGTAGTGAGTGATTGTAACGAGGAGCATGTTAAGTTTCTTCTGAATAAACTCGATGCTGATCCGTTTGTTAAAGATGTAGACGGTGAGATTGCACTAAACGCATCATTATCTCAAAAGAACTCTGCCATAACAGAATTACTAGCATCAAAAATGAAAGAAAAAAAAGGTGGCTACTTGCATCTTGATGACGTGGAGAATTCAAGCGATGAGGTTAAATCGTACTTTATTGCCAATGGAGCTTATATTGGGAATAAAGATGGAACTATAAATGACTATATAACTGCAAATGTACTACAAATGGCATTTAACTACTCAATAAATTCTTATGATAACGACAGTCGATGGACGAAGAAAATATCGAAGGATCCAGATTCTCCATACCATTGT
Source organism: Caprella mutica (assembly GCA_947561585.1). Classification (NCBI taxonomy): domain Eukaryota; kingdom Metazoa; phylum Arthropoda; class Malacostraca; order Amphipoda; family Caprellidae; genus Caprella; species Caprella mutica. The sequence continues at coordinate 125,020 of CANNZV010000463.1, read as the reverse complement.
GCGACTCTCAATTATGACTTCCTCTTCCCTGGTTCAGAAAAACTTAATGAAAAATCATTAAAATTTGCAACTTTCCTGCTACTCAGTATGGCCAACAAATCAGAAGTCAAAGAAGCATTCAATCATCCTTTGATTGAAGTTTTTGTGTTACTTTGTTTTTCGAAGATGTCCAATGTTTTGTATGCTGTAGATTTAAGTTTCCATCTAACCATCTATATTATGATAATATTGTGTGCTATAATTGGAATGAATATGGTGTATGCATTCATTCCTATCATGGTATCTTTTTCGGTACCATTGATTATCACAGAGTGTATTGTGGCAGTGACTCAAAAGAGAGAATATTTCAAAACAATTGATAATTATATCAAATGGTTCACGCTCATGGCTATGTTTAGTCTAATTTATTACATATATGGTGATCCAATGGAAGAAGATATATCTATCAACAAATGCTTCAACCATCATATTGGATGGATTATGCTTGGCACATCGTGAGTATTGTATATTCGTTAGCTATTCTTCAATTAATTATTAGTTTTGTGAATAGCAGTTTCATTTTATATTCTCTTAGTTCTTCTGAAGCAAGTATTATAAATACGATTATGTATTTTGATGATTTTCAAATATTCTTGATCCCTTATGCCGTTCAATTTGGATGCACATGCTCCTACTTAACAAGTAAAGTGAATCAATTAATATAAATTATTTATATCACCGGATTGAGAAATAACAAGACTTATAGGGTCGGACGGAGCATCACTGCTTATACACTTTTAATGGGGTATCACTCCGCACCCCTTATAATTTTAAAACCACTTATTTTAGCCTAAATCTGATTGCACCATCATTTCAAGTATCTTCTTTTCTCCTATAAACATCATGAGGCACCATCATCCTATTAATATTTCTAGAGCTAAGTCGCGATGAATGGTGCTCTCAAAACGATCTGAAAAAAGTTTACGCTTGTGATTTTTAATTCCCGCAAACTCTCTAATAATTCTAGAGCCGAGTTTTGTAGATCAATCTTGTTTTAACATGTTAACAGAAACATTAACAGATACATTATGTTAAATTTCCAACTTCTCAGTTTCAACGGTTTTCCTGTCACAACCGTGCGCAGTGATACCCCAGATAATTTAGAATTAATAACCATATTTGTATGTAAATAAATATAAAAACATGAGTTTAAGCTCTTAATAAAGGCATAAATATTGAACAAGGTGTTATTTAATTATAAATCTGATAAACAATAAACTTACAATCGGAGTAGCTATGTATCTTGATGTGGGGGGTATTAAAATAGGGAGAGTGGGTATTTAGGGGGGGGGGGGAGGTGATAGGTTTTTGAATTAAATATTGATTAACAAATAAACGTCGATCGTATAATATTACTTGATACAAGTAGTTAACTAATTGCGTAAAATTTAAGTGTTAAATTTGTAGGAGATTCATTAAATATGTGTTTAAAAAACAAGGGACAAGTAGATTGGGGAGAGGGCATGTAGAGAGGGAAACCCAGACGTTTAGATGAGGGGAGGAGGATTTAGACGTGGGATAAAGGGAAATAGATGGGGGAGAGAGGGAAATAGAATGGAGAGAGAGAGGGGATTAAGATGTTAGGAGAGTGATATATAGATGGGGAAAGAAGGGGGTTTATATAGGTTGGAGGAGGGGCATTAAAATGGGGAGAGGAGGTATTTAGGTGAGGGAGAGATTTGCTGTATTTATGCAATTCGCAGTAATACCCCTTCCTGTGCGCAGTGATACCCCGATGCACTCACAAAAAGTTACGCACAAAAAATTGCCAATATGTATTTTATATATATTCACCTATTATTTCGAAACTGGTTGAGAACCATCCTCATTCATGAGCATTTCATCACGAGAAAAATAGTTTCTCTAGTACCTTTAGTTTTCGAGTGAATACAGAGTTTGCAAGATTGTGCGCAGTGATACCCCGTCCGACCCTAATTGAAAGTTTCCATCAACGTTAGAGTTGAATGAATTATATTTATAAGAGAATGTTTTTTCACGATATTTAATCGGAAGTGTGTAGAAGATTTCAATAGTGTTATATTATTCGAAGTTAAACAGAATCCATGAGAGTCACCAGATGGAAATTTCCTAATATGTTTTAATTTTATGCATATCAACTGACCTTCTGTATTTTACTCTCAGGTATGTGATTTTCTCATCTCTGGGTAAAATTAGTTTTTTTGCTCGTTATGTCGCAATAGTGAAGAAAATAACGTGGAATTATTTCAAAGCACTGTTACCTCTATTATCTATATACCTTGCCTTCAACTACTGCTTCGTTGTCATCTTTGCACCAATGGAACCGAACATCAAAAATGATACGGTAAATTTTACTGTGACATGCTATTTTTTGTGACCATTTTAAAATTTCCCTTTTAGTTATAATATTCCTTTTCCTTAAAGGCAGAGGAAGAAAATAATGTAACCGAAATATATGACTACTTTCCTTTACTCATTAAAACAATTCCCAAAACGATGGCCATGAGTTCCGGAGAGTTCGACTATTCATCCTACTCTGAAGCGAGTGAAGGAGATCCTTGGTTAATTGAATTGTCCTCTAATCTTATATTGGTACTTTTTATCTTCTTCGTTTTCATGGTGCTGACCAATGTTTTCACTGCCATTGCTGTTGGAGACGTTGAGGTAAGAATAACTACTTTAATGTCAGACGTATATCTAATCTGGCATTCGTTAAAGGTTGTTCCTTAATAACTCAGTTTAAAACCATTAACGCAACTATAATCGAAACCATTTGACAAAAGACCTCAAATTTGAGTAATTATTTATACGGTATATGCCAATGCGTTTCATCTTTGCAGATCTTGAAGGAAAATCTGACTCAATCTTTACAAAAGTCTATGCTGAATGACATCCATTTCAATGAAATTTTCTCAAATATCCTCCCCAATTCCTTACAAGTAAGTACCTACATTAATTTGCTAGTGTTAATAAATGCCCTGTTAATATTCAGGTTTTTTTCTGAACAGTTGTTATAGAATTATAGTGAGGTGCTCTCTTGTACCTCCGATCATCAATTTTTAAGTTTAAATCTTGTGCAAATTATTATTTAATCTTTATTGTGAATTTCCAAGATATCTTCCCAGAAAAAAAATTAAAAAAGCAATTACTGACGATAAGGGTGGGAAACGGATCATCCCACCGGACTCTTCCCCGCCTGGACTATTTCCCGAGGGACCTTTCCCCGCCTTGACTTCTCTCCACTGGACTTTTCCTCGCCGGTCTTTTTCCCGTCGCCGACTTTTTCCATACCTAAATGAAATTTTTTTAAAACTTAAACTCTGGAAGACAATTTACTATTGAGATTTTAAAACAAAAAAAAATCGTTGCCGTGAAATTGTATGACAAAGTCTGCCGTCGCAACTAACCAATTCTTTTGGATTTCTTAAAAAGCATTGTTTCATGGGAATTGCTCACTAACTTACTCCCAGAACCGGACCCGTTTTGTTGTTATTTTTCAATAATTACTTTTCATTACACTATATCTAATTCGTCCTCAAACCTGACTACTTGAACTGTCTTGATTTAAGGATTTCTACACTTTAACTAGGTATTTTCTTAATAATGGTTAAAATATTATAAGCTCGTTAAGGTATAAATATTAAATACGCCTAATAAAAAGAAGGACACTATAAAAAAAGACCAATATTTAGTGTAATAAAAATTAATAGTAGGGTTATTAATTCTGTAGTATATACATTGTCAAACTAATGAACTACAATTAAAGTTAGTAGTTAGTTTTCTGGAAATGTATAAATTTGAACGAAAGGTAAATAGATCACAATTTTTTAAAATAGCTGGCAAAGAAAATAATTAATTCGCGATATGTATAACTATAGAGCTGGAATAAACTAAATTAATCGTAGCTGCTTAGACTAAATTGCGACATTTTGTAATCCCTTAGTATTGCCATAATATTTGAACTTTGTAGCATATCTTAATTATATGCAATTTTACGAAGGCACAGACTTAAAATTAAAACCACCAATATGGATTGATATATATTGATAAATGTTTTTTTAATCAAAATTATAATTCAATAACCAAAAGTACTAGTATTTTATTCGACGGGGAAAAGTTCAAGCTGAGAAAAGTTCTGGCTGCGAATAATTCGACAGAGAAAAGTCAAGGTGGGTAAAGTTCTGGCGGAGAAAAGTCCTGATGGGGAAAAGTCCTGGCCGGGAAAAGTCCACGCGGGGAAAAGTCCAGGTGGGCAAAAATCCTGGCAGCGAATAGTTCGGCGGGGAAAAGTCCAGGTGGGGAAAAGTCCAAGTGGGCAAAAGTCCTGGCGGGGAATGGCCCTGCAAGGAAAAGTCCTAGTGCCGATAAGGGCAAATCAAAATCTGCATAGGATTTCAAAATCCATTTATTAGCTACATGCTCTGCTATATATTGTATATTTATAATATACATTATAGTAAATATATTGTACGTGTTTATATTTATATATAATTTCAATATTATCGTAACGATATTACGAGGAGATACCGCAAATCACAAATATCGAAATAGATATCAATATCCCCCTATATATCAATCCACAGTACGTGTGTCTTTGTTGGTTGCAAGAAAAATGTTACGGTTTTACATTTAAGATACGATATAATTCCATGACTATAAAAAAATTATCACAACACAAAAATATGATTGAGAGAAATTACGGAAAACAAAAATGCGGGATACAATAAATGCAGGTTTCAAAATGAGGGATTAAAAAAATGCGGTATTTCATAAAAATGAGGTATTTCAAAAATTGTGGGACATAAAAAATCTGGAATCTCTAAAAATTATGGGAATTCAAAAAATCTGGAATCTCAAAAAATTATGGAAATTTAAAAAATCTGGAATCTCAAAAAATTATGGAAATTCAAAAAATCTGGAATCTGAAATTTTTTTGGAAATTCAAAAAATCTGTTATTTCAAAAAATCTTGAGTAACAAGATAATCCGAAATTACCAAAAATCTCAGAGATTAAAAAAATACGAAACAATTTATATAAAAAATCCAGATCATTAAAGAAATCAAAGTTCATAGTTCTTATAGGTTAACGTACTAGACAAATCTTGTTGACCGAAATTTGAATGATAGAAAATTAACAATTCTGGATAACAAAAATAAAAACAGTATTTTTTAAAATTCCGGATAACAAAAAATATCGAATATTTTCTTTAAAAGGGCGATAATTTTAAATTCAACCAAAAATTTACTTCCCGTCAAATTTGACGGGTAACTAACTAGTATATGTATATGTGATTCAAGTGCTGTCTTATGTATGTCGCTTCATATTAAAATGGGACAATGACCAATTATTTAATCCAATAGAAATGCTGGGGTTTATGTTGAAAAGCATTTTATCATTTTAAACGTTTTTTCAAAGGGTCAGTGATTTATGAGCCACCCTGTAGTTGCAAGTTTGTACTCCTAAGCAGATTTTGATATGTTCTTATGATCCTAAATTGTTCTGAGTCTGTTAATTGTTTTTCAGGGTAAATTTTTTACAAAAAGTAGTCATATTCGCGCAGAGGATTTTATATCCAATCGCTCATGTCCGACAACCCAAGTTAGTTTCTGCAATCGTTAAATTTTGTTAATTGAACATAAAGGTTGCTCTACATTTAAAGGTTGCTAAAGTAATTTTAAGAGATGGCAATTATACTTGACCTATTTTGATGAAATGATAAGTATTTTGTAATCAAAAGCTGTTATTTTACTAATTTTTGAATCCATTCTACAGAGGTTGTTAAATTTTAATGGACCAGTAGATATTAGAAAAGTTATCGTAAGAATTAACAAGAAATCTAAGAAGAATGGGTACGTCTTCATCTATCTTGATTTTTTGAAAAACTTTTTTTCTTACGGACATCTAATTGAAGTCAAGACAAGAAAAGCTTTAAGGTGGTTTGAAAAATAAATTGATTGAAATTAATGATTAGTTATTTATTGTAGGAATTCATCGAATATTTTAGAGAATTATTTAACTAGATAATATCATATGAGATTTTGATTCTTGACATTCGATCAATGCTTTGGTGAAACAATCCCATTCGACCGCATCAACTTAGCGATAGGTTGGAAATGTAACATTGGTGAAACTCTGAAAGAATTATAAAAGTTGAAGTTTACCCTCAGAACCCTCTATCGGAAGAGAATTGGAGCAGACAAAGAAATATCTGCCTACCCTCTACATAACGGGGCCAAAGATGGAAGTACGCAACTTATGGTAAGAGCAATAATGAATCTTAATTAACTGTAATAAAAAATATCCGTGAATTTTTTAAGCATTATTCTATCACACTTTGTAGGTGAGTAGAACGGAACAGTTGGAGTCCCGACAGAAAGAAAACCAAGAACAGTTGGAGTCCCGACAGAAAGAAAACCAAGAACAGTTGGAGTCCCGACAGAAAGAAAACCAAGAACAGTTGGAGTCCCGACAGAAAGAAAACCAAGAACAGTTGGAGTCCCGACAGAAAGAAAACCAAGAACAGTTGGAGTCCCGACAGAAAGAAAACCAAGAACAGTTGGAGTCCCGACAGAAAGAAAATCAAGAACAGTTGGAGTCCCGACAAAAAGAAAACCAAGAAAAATTAGAATGCCGACTTACAGAAATGGAAAAAAATCAAGAGAAGTTGGAGTCTACAATGAAAGAAAATCAAGAAAATTTAGAGTCTCAATTCAAGAAACTGATCGCAACTTTGCAGCAATTAGAATTTCGATCACGGAATTAGAGTGTCTAAACTCAGAGGCTGAAATACACAAGAGTACCGAAAGAAAAAAACTGTTTCATAAAGTCTCAGGATTCAATTTTCTTTTTATATGATGGTTCATGTTTCCAAATAATTAATGGTATCGATTATCATAATTCATTAAAAAGTTTAAATTTTTCAGAAATTGGATTTTTTAAGAAGTGGAAAATTGAAAATAAGAAGAAAGATTATAAATTGTGGAAAAATTAGGTTTCCAAAAACAAATTACAATATCAGATTCATAAAAGTTGTCGGATAAAAATGATAAAATACAATACATTCTTAGCATCAAAATCAGTGTATATGTATTAGTTACGCGAAGCTTGAAATCTTTTAATTATTGTGTTTACAGGCAGGCTCCGCTTTTTAAAAGTGGTAATAATTGCAAGGAATGTCTCGATGTTATTACCGTTCGTACTCTAGAAAACGAAGACAATTTTGGTGAATGTGCACTTAACGCTTCACCTGAGATCGTTGAAGCTATTGCTCCCTTTCTGGTAATTTATTAAGCATTATCAATTAAATAAAAAAGAGTGGTAGGTATCATAGGTACTTATTGCTTAGTTATAATTTAGCAGTTTTGTCGCATATTCCTTTCTTGGCTTCTGACAATTTTACTTTTATTTCATATGCACAGAATTCAAAATAGGAAAAATCATCTAACTGATGTTATATATTTTTTAAAATAATATGTATAATATGCTATTAAGTGAGTCAATGCAACAATTTATATTTAATTTAGTATTTATTTATTTCAAGAGTATATGATACCACATTTTTAATGTTTAATAAAATAACAGAAGGGGAAGAATAGCTTCGACGATCTCAGGCAAAGCTTAAGTGCACATTTACCACAATTCTTTGTTGTGATTGTTTCATGGTAGCTTCAATTGAAATAAATTTAATATTTTTATTTAGACGAGGTTGTTAGAATTAATTGGTTCAGAAATTCAACATGTCCCATTAAATTTTAAGGTAAGTTCCTAGTTATCGCACGGGGCAATATTTTCAGACACTTAAAAATTTAAATATAATAATCATTATTTAACTTCTATTTCAATTGGTATCCACGATACCAATTAGATTTTCTTTCTCATAGGATTAATAAAAATTGTCTAGTTTTGTCTTCACATGTAGTATTCAATTATACAAAAAATTATTTGATGTTAAGACTAAATTAAGCGAAAATATATTTTTAAACATTATATTACATGAGTGTTAAGATATGAATGTTCATGGAGCCATTTCTTGGACTGCTTCTTACAGTCCCTTGCATTTAATATGCTTTAGACATCGTCTACGTTCTTTGGTTCAGAAGCAGTCGTTCAAAACCTCCAATTAATTAAATAGGAGAAAAATGTTTATACACATTTCTATATTATGTTATGCAGGGGTCAGATTAAAGAAGAATTTTTTAAATTTTATTATCCTTAGAAAATTAGCTTATTGCTTTAGTTATATATTTTATTTTCTGTCTCTGATGTGACTGAAGGTAATCCTTTCTTTAGTCCAGTGAATTATATATTAAATAGTGAAATTCAATGATTATTAAATTGCTTTTATTTTGCATATATTTTAGATAAATTTTTAATACATTTCTTTTACTTCTGAATTTATCCAAGAACATAATATTATATTCTAAGTATTTACATACTATTCAGATTTTTTTTACCAATAACTGCTGTTAGATATCAAGACTGGAAAAAATAACTACACTGAAAGTTTTACTAATTAATGAACGAAGGGGGAATAAATGAGTGAAAAATATTTACGAATCGGCGTAAATCAGCATAAATCACGTAAATTAGGAAATAAATTGTATTATTGTGACGTGTGGCAACGTAGAAATACTGTTTGGTTAGTTTATAACCACAAATATGTCCACGTTTCCATTGAGTACAGACGCATGCGCGATCTGTGGTTGGGACACAATCCACCCATTCTGGCAAGGGGGCCTCTAAAAGAAAATCCACCCAATCAAATCTCTGCTTTCTCAGTTGCCAACGTCTTATATACATATGTATATGAGAGAAAAGATTTAAACTCATCGGAATGTTCATCTTGAAAGGATTAGTAGACCCAGCGTTCACAAATTGGGTAGACTCAGAAAACCAAGTTATACTGGAAAATTATTAGACTACAATAGCTCATCTCATCTCTCCCACAAACATAGCACAGTCAAATCCCTTTTGGATAGAGCATACAAAATTTGCAGTCCTGATTATCTACAAAATGAAATATCAATAATCAGAAAACAACTAATAGATAATAATTATCCTAGAAAATTTATTCAGCAACAAATCAACAAACGTCATCTTCAATCTCTAACTAGTGCAACCCAAATTCAAACTCCAGATGCTAATAATAGAAAATATATCTCCACTCCATATGTGCCAGGAACTACTGAAAGGATTCAGAGGATATTAGGACAATACAATATATTTCTAGGCAACAAATCTTCGAATACTATAAAGAATTTACTCATGAAACCAAAGGACAGAGTAAAGGAAATTGATAAATGTAATGTAATATATAAGCTAGACTGCAACGATTGCAGTGCAGAATACATAGGAGAAACTGGAAGAAATTTATGCACTAGGATGAACGAACATAGAAGAGACGTGAGAGTGGGCAGAGAAAATAGTCAAGTTTTTCATCATTTATGATCGTCAGGACATTCTTTGGATTTGAGACACCTTCAGTACTCCACCAAAGTTCAAATGTCTGGTATCGCAGACGACTTGAATCTTTTTACACTATCAACCACCCTAACTCCATCAATAGAGCTTATGATGTTACACCGGCTTTGATTCCTATAGTTAATCGCTGTAAATAATGATTATTAGACTACACTTATTATATTATCATATATAAATACATTTGTATAATAATATAATAGGTAGAGTTGTTCTATTTTTGTATACAGAGGTTGAGTGTAGGAATTAGAAATAGTGTAATATCATGAATTAATTTGAGGATGGTTGTAACTGTAAAAAGATTCAGATCATCTACTTCACTGTTTTCTTTGTCTGTTATTGTGTCACTTCTTTGTTCATCTTTCCTCTCTTTATTTTAACATTTTAATGCATTTTTTAGGAGTTTTTACTTTAATTTCTATTGATTTCATATTTAGCATATAATTTTTTCAATTTTTATTTAATTCTAGAATTGGTAATATATTTTAAAAGTTAATAGATTTTTGTAATATAGTAGGTCGGTATCATATTTACTTCAGATGATAATACTAGGCATTGGTTTTTCTTTTCAATTTATGTACTTCTCCTGATGATGAATTGGATATCAATTTGAAAGCTTGGGTATAATAAATTTTTTGTCAACGCTGAGTCTACTAATCCTTTCAACATATGTATATATTTCTCCTTATATGTTCAATATTTTCACTTAAAATTTGGTAAACATTAGTTTCGTATATATACTAACAACTTATAAAGAATACAGTACTGTAGGTTTATAAATAAGAAACCTTCCCGTTCATTCTGATAGTCAAAATTACAATATATATATTTCATTTTTTGAAATATCTTCAACTAAATATTTGAAGAAAACCCTACAATAAATTTAATTAATTGCATATATTGAGCAATTTATCATTTTTATATTATTTAAAAATGATTATTAAAGCTTGATTCTGAATTATTGTTATAGAGAATATTAACCTATTAGAATTTTAGAAGAATAGTTAACTCACCGATTAATGGGTATTTAAACTACACAAAGTAAGAATTTATCGATAATTAAGAGCAGTTCTGAGATAATTTGGAGGTCGCTTGGAAATGTGACTGTGATATTCTGAACTGTAAAAAGTGATCGTTTGTAGTACTGTATTTCAAATATTGCTAAAAATAGTTTAATTTCAATTGGTATTAAAATATGAATGAAACCTTTCATGACTTTATGGTATTTTAGCACTTTATGCTATTTTTTACGGGCTCTTTTTATTTATTTGCTTTTACGGTTATCGCTAATTTTTAGGCATAGGTTAGCACTAAAGGATTCGTCTAAAAGAAAGTTTGCTTATCTCAAATAGGCTGTTAGTGGACTAGGCAGTACAAAGAGATAACTGTGACACCATTTTGTGATGCTGGATTGGCTCGTCACACAGCATAGCAAGTTATTAGCATAGTGCCCCTGTCAATAACAACTTGAAGTGGCTGACCATTAACGATTGAGAAGAGTCATAAATAAATATTAAGATACTTAGGAAATTTGTTTTGCAGGAGGAGTGATCATAATTAAAAAAGTATATATTTGGAGTAATTTCAATTATTCTTAAAATACTTATTTGATTTGATATTTTTGTCATTACATTATTATTATTTAGCTCATATAAACTCTAGTTTTATAGGTATGAGGGAAGTAACAGACATTTATAGACTGTGTCTTATTTTATGGCAGTGGTAGAAGTAATAAATTTAATAGAGATGAAGGTGACAAACAACAAATAAAGCTTTAAATATTTTCTTATCTTTAGATTGAATTTGAGACATAGTCTGACAATCTTCTCTAGGTTTGTTATGAACAAAATACAGATAAGATAACAAATGTAGATTAGCCATCGCATTCTTCTGTTAATTAAAAATATCAGATATTTCATCATCGTGTGAAATGTTATATGAAATTAAATCACCTAAATTAATTAGTAGATAAGAGAGATTTACAGTTGAGAAGTAGAAATATCTCCCCAGTCTTGAAAATAGAACTGGTGAAGAAAGATAGGACTATAGAGACTGGGGTTATAAATTGTATCTGCCTGAGGTATCTACCCTGTATTTGCCTGAGGTATCTACCCTGTATTTGCCTGAGTTATCTACTCTGTATTTGCCTGAGGTATCTACTCTGTATTTGCCTGAGGTATCTACCTTGTATCTGCCTGAGGTATCTACCTTGTATCTGCCTGAGGTATCTACTCTGTATCTGACTGTGGTATCTACCCTGTATCTGCCGGAGGTATCTACCCTGTATCTGACTGTGGTATCTACCCTGTATCTACCTGAGGTATCTACCCTGTATCTGCCTGAGGTATCTACCCTGTATCTGCCTGAGGTATCTACAGGCTGTTCATCAGAAGAAAAATGTCTACGAAAGATAAAGTGATTGAAATGGGTAAGTGCAAATTTAGGATTTTTCTCTTCTTGAGTACCAAATGGAATAGTTACTTGACCACTAAATTATGCTGCCGCTGCAGACCCCAACCGGACCACTAACCTAAACTTCTATTATTATATTTAGGGTTGCACTTAGTTGCTCAACGTTCATCTTTTTTATTGTATCTATTATTTATTTAAAAGAATTCATTACAGTATAACTCCTCAATTATGGACAACTTTTTCCTATGAAATAATTAGATTAAATTCTATAATAGGAAGGTTTTTTAAATTATATGTACGAAACATACGATATTTTTTTTTGTCTTTATTCCTAAATATTAATATGTTGCATTATCTCTGATGTTGTTTCCTACACACCTCATCTTCAATAGCATTCTTTACCACGTCGACTAAAAAGTGGTACACATAATTGTACCACATTTGTACGGTTGTACCACCCAATATTTAAAATCCGAATTGAATTGTGATGTTTGGATGATAATACAGACATAATCAAATAGTATAGACAGAGCTATGAAACTCCGTAAATTTTGTATTCCTTAGATAATCTGTTCATAATTTAAGATATCTCGCAATCTATTATTCGAGAGTCCTACTGAACTAAATAGTCGCTAGCTGTCAATTTGTTTAATTAAAAAGATTGTAAAAAACAGTGTATGATAAAATATGATTGGGAATCAATGATCAAGAATTAAATGGTACGGAAATAAATTAACCGGGCACCTCTCTCTTGAACTTTGGATTAAATTTTGTTCTTCTACAAAGGGATAAAAAAGATCAAGAAATATATTGACACAGCCGTAAACCTAAATATTTTTTCAGATAAACCAAATGATGGAAATGAGTCATCATCGAAAAGAAGCATCAGAGGATTTGAACAGATTTTAAAGAAGAGTTCGAATAAAGACAGTTCACAAACTCAAGAAAAAAAGGATTACTCCACTAATCTTCGCAATGCATCTGAAAAAAGACAATTGAAAGCCATTGGGTCTCTAATATCTGAGATTCCAGCAGATAAATTATCAGAAACGATAAACTTGCCAAATGTCCATGGAGAAACTGCTCTCCATATAGCGACAAAGAAATTCTACCCCGATATCATCAAAATTCTTCTGGATTCAGAAGCTAACCCTAACCTGAGGGATGATGACGGAAACACTCCTTTGCATTACCTTGCCATGAAAATTTTGTGTGATGAAATCTTAAGGGAAAGACTATCAGAATCTTTTAATATGTTGATTAATCTACCAGACGTAGATTTAAATCCGATAAACTTCAACGGTGAAACGCCTCTGAAATTGGCGGTCAATCTGATTAATGATAATAAAGACAAAATGTCAGATTTTTCAAAAGAATTTGTTAAGATTTTTTTAAGCAAAGGATCAAATGCCGACAATTTATTGGACAATTTCTCCGATATATTTGAAGATATTTTAGAAGATGCATCTAGAAGCTCGGTCACTAATACCAAGACACCAGCGAAAGTATTAGAGGCGAAAGTGTACAATTGTGTGGCTGGGAAAAACATTAAAGAAATCCGTACGTTGTGGAATGGACCTTTTAAAATAGATTCAAACACTAAAGACGAAATAAAGAGGTTGATTGATGGTCGCATTGGTTCGAAATCTATATTGACCAGAGTAGTTAGTGATGGTGACGAGGATGGTGTTAAGTTTCTTCTGAATGATCTTGATGTTGATCCATTTGTTAAAGATGTAGATGGTGAGATTCCACTAAATACATCATTATCTCAAAAGAATTCAGCCATAACAGATTTACTCATATCAAAGATGAAAGAAAAAAGAAAGAAACAAGGTGGGTACTTGGATCTTGATGACGTGAAGAATTCAAGCGATGAGGTTAAATCGTACTTTATTGCCAATGGAGCTTACATTGGAAATAAAGACGGAACTATCAAAGACTTCATAACTGCTGATGTACTTCAAATGTCATTTAATTATTCAATTAATTCATATGATGGCTTCATTCGATTGGCGAAGAAAGTATCGAACAATCCAGATTCTAAAGATCATGTTTCGATTCTTAATTATGACTTCCTCTTCCCTAAAACAGAAAAGTATGATGAAGAATCATTAATGAAGGCGACTTTTCTGCTACTCAGTATGGCCAACAAATCAGAAGTCAAAGAAGCTTTCAAACATCCTCTGATGGAAGTGTTTGTGTTACTCTGTTTTACAATTTCCAGGAACTTGTATATTTGGGATCTAGTTCCCTATCTCATCATTAACGTTTTGATAACATTCTGTGCCGTAGTCGGAATGTATGGAATGGTTGTTTCCTTTCCTTTCATCATATTTCTTTCTGTTCCAATATTGATCAGAGAGTGCTTTGCTGCAGTGAGGCAACGAACAGAATATTTCAAAACTTTTGATAATTATATCAAATGGTTCACGCTTTTAGCTATGATTGGTCTAATATATTACTTTTTTGATGAACCTATTGATGAAGATTTACAAATAAAATTAGGCTTCCTTCATCATCTTGGATGGATCATGCTTGGATCATCGTGAGTTGTGCATATTCCTTAGCTATTCTTAATATTTTAATCTTGATGATAGTATTTTATTTCTTCAATCTATCTGTCCTTCTAAAGCAAGTACTATTAATTACGATGAAGTATATCTTATAACTTCCAAATTTTCTCTTACCATTTATGACGCTCAATTGGAGTGAACCTGCTCCTTACGTTACCTATTTTATAAGAATAGTTAACTTTTTGATATAGGTTGTATAATATATATTATACTGGAATAAGATATTGATTTTAATTACATCCGATCCCAAGACATAAATTTTCCATCAACGCTAGTGTTGAATGTATATGAAATAAAGATCGTTTCTAGAACATTTCATTTCACGATATTTATAACAGGTTAATATTCGAAGATAAGTAACACTAATGGTTGTTAACAGATTTGCTTGTCAACTGGTTTTTTATTTCCAGGTATGTGATTTTCTCATTGCTGGGTAAACTTTATTCACTGGCCCTTTATGTCGCATTAGTGAAGAAAATAACGTGGAATTATTTCAAAGCACTGATGCCTCTCTCATCTATATACCTTGCCTTCAACTACTTCTTCATGATCCTCTTTAGAAAGATTGAACGAAAGAACTTCTTTGTTATAGTAAATTTTATGGAACATACTACCTTTTGTGAACATATCATAAATATTCTTCAAACTATCACATTTTTTTTCTGTTAAAGGTTGAGAAAGATAATGTAACCGAAAGACATTCCTACTGGCCATATTTCGAAACAATTCCACAAACGATGGTCATGAGTTCTGGAGAGTTCGACTATTCCTCCTACTCTGAACTGAGTGAAGAAGACCCTTGGTACATTGAATTGTCCTCTGATCTGATATTGGTACTATTTGTATTCTTCATATTCATGGTGCTGACCAATGTCTTCACTGCCATTGCTGTTGGAGACATTGAGGTAAGAAAAATTACTTAGATATCATACATTTAATCTGTTTCAATACATTTCCTTCCTAACGTAGTCTAAACTCTTAAACCCTTATTACAACTCTACTTCCAATTTAAGCAAAACTATTTGAATCATTGACTATAGCCTAATATTATATCTTGATATAGTTATTATCACGAAATATTCATATGAATTAGACCCGTGTACCTTACCTGTGCAGGTTTTGAAGCAAAATCTGACTCAATCTCTATTAACTTCCATGCTGAATGATATCTATTTGAAAGAAACATTCGTGAATATCGCTCGCAATCGCTTACAAGTAAGTACATTATTTTCTCTTAACATTTCGAATTTTTCTGAACAGTTTTTTATAGAAATACGAGTATAACCGAGGTTCTCTCTGTACCTCATTTTTTTCTAGTTGAAATCTTACTTTTACTTTTTATTATGAATCTTCTCATCTAACGAAATAACCAGTTGAGAGTAAATGATATTCGTGCAGTGGATTTTATATCAAATTAATTATTATGACCAAGGCCCCAAATTTATTTCAGCCATTTTGAAATTTTGTTCCATTTAAAGAATTATTTTAAGTGATGGTAATTATACTTATACTTTTAAAAAATATAGTTGTAGGATAATTGAAAAACATTGTTTTGCTAATTTTACACTTCGTTCTACAGTGGCTGTCGTATAATGAACCAATAGATATTAGAAAAGTCTTTGTTAGGATAAACAGTCTATCCAAGAGGGATGGGTTCATCTATTCGGACAAGGATGAAGACTTTGTTGCTCGTAGATTTCGAATTGACGTAAAGACCAGAGCAGCTTTGAGGTGAAATGAAAAGGAATTGATTGGAAATAGTGTTTAGTAGTTTATATATGTATAGGAATCAATAATTATTTTAGAATTATTATCGTGGGAAAATATTCAGAGTATAGTTAAAATATTAGAAGCAATATCCGTGGAGTTTTTAGTCGGCTTTGGATAACATCCTCCCTTACGTAGTAATAGAAGAGATCTGATTAAGTAACAAACAGCAAAATATGACAAGTATTGAATTATCTTTGATAAATGAATGTTGATGCCAATTTTATTGTATAGTTCTACTATAAACTAAAAGGTGTTACGACAATTCGTCGCTGTCTTTTCCTTTTCGTCAAATGTATTTCATATTATTAATTAATTTCCTATGTTACTTCTCCAACAAATTAACCATATGTTTCAGTTCTTCCAAATAATAAATGATGCAATATGTAAAAACTAATTGGTATCTACAAGTGAGTAATTTATACAAACCTAAAAACCTCAGATCAAACAAACTGAAAAATTACAGATGTGAATGAAGAATTTAAAAGATTGTTAAAGAATTGTGTTATTTAAATGATTATATGTAAAAATACAATATACATAAAATTGTACGACATACTTAAATTGCCACTATAGTTGGATATTCAAGAGGAATTAAAGGAAATTCATTATTTTGGTTCTCCAGGAATTCACAATTTACTAACTGGGATCATTTTCTACTACGTAAAGGAGGAGTTTCTGCCTCAACTTATCCTATTAGCATTTTTTCAAATCTCAAAATAGTGGCTGAAAACACCACGGTTTTTTATTCTTATATTTCAGTCTACTCGGAATTATTTTCAGCCATACTACATAAAACTATATAATATTAAATGAGATTTTCTTTATTGAAATACGATGAATGCTATTTTCTAAAATCAATTAGATGATAATCTCGACCTCTTCAACTGACCGATACAGGATACAGTAACATATAGGAAATGGTAATCAGCTCATCGAATTTAGTTTGACGTGACCATGGCGTGCCCGGAAATGAGGACTCTGACCACACTTTGAAAAACGGGACTACCTACTTAAACTTAGTCACTTCTAAATTTTGTTTCTTATCAATTAATAACTAGGCATTGGTTAAATTGTATTTCCATTATTTTATTCCTTAATTGTTATTCATAGGAACTACAGTTTAGCAGTTAACTATTACTAGTTTAGGCTTCTAGGTATTATATGCTTAAGGCCTTATTTCTAATAGATAAGTGAAAGAAGTGAACAATAAAAACACACCTAAAGTATATCTATATATTTAACATTGAGGTTCAATTGCTATTTTCGCTTTTCTTTTACACGAAACCATTATAAAATGACTTTAAACTTCTTGATATTAACATGCAAATACGAGGAATTATGAGCCGCTAGGTCACAAACAAGAAATGTGTTGTTTTGGTGACGTCATATTTCGCGTCGTCTACTAGTTACTCACTATACCCTTTACGTTCCTGTACCCTGGATCGATAGGTTGATGAATCAATTGCATTTTCAATAACTAAATATTCCAAATTGGTAAAACTGTGTATAAGAATAATAAAATGTTTGAGTTTACCCTCAGAGATATCTATCGGAAGAGAATTGGAGCAGACAAAGAAATACCTGCTGACCCTCTACCTAACGATGGCAAAGATGGAAGTACGGAACTGATGGTAAGAAAAAGAATAAATCCTAACTGTAATAAAATATATCCGTGAATTTTGCAGGCATTACTATACTAACCAACTCTGTAGGTGAGTAAAATGGAACAGTTGGAGGAAAAACTGGAGTCCCGACTAACAGAGATGTCAAGATATCAAGGAAAGTTGGAGTCTACAATGAAAGAAAATCAACAAAAGTTGGAGTTTCAATTGAAGACACTGATCGAAAATCTGCAGAAATGAGAGTTTCGATTTCTGGATTCGATTGTATAATTTCACAGACACTTTTGAACTCTAAATTTTATTATCAGAGCAAATACCAAGACCACGGTTCCAAATTTAATTACATACAAAAAAACCCTGTTCATTATAGGAGCTGCACAAATTCGGATTTCATCCTAAAAGAGTTTCCATTTTTTGTCTACCCCTGTATATCCAGATAGATAGTACTGGTAATGTCCATAATAGTCTATGACTCACCATACCTTTCTCTCCGGGTACCCTATTTCACAACATATAATAGAGTAAGCGTTAGTATATTCTAAGGTTATTAATCTTAAAACTCATATTACTTGTGTAGTGCCAGAGATTTTTTCTTTAATAATTTTCTTGTTTGTCTTAACACTATTAGATTGTGAAAAATAATATATAGTTACGAATAATTTAAAGGAAAGTATTTTAAGGTGATAATGTGGATTCATATTCTATTTTATATAAGTATTAACATCTGTATTCTAATTAGAGTCATTCTTTTCTGAGTTCTTTTTAGAGTCCTTTGCACTTAATGTTCTTTGACGCCCGCGATATGGTATTTGCTTCCGAAGGAGACGTTAAACAATTCCATTAGTTAATAAGAAAATATTGCTAATATTATACCTATTTATAAATTGTAGTTTGCTATGCCAGTGGCCGGGGTTTGATTAAAGAAGAAAAAATTAGAATTTTGAAATCCTTAGAAAATTAGGTTTTTACTTTAGTTATTTTTTTCTATTTTCTGTCTCTGATGTGACTAAAGGTAATTAATTTGACTAATCACGTGAATTATATAGGAACTGGTTAAATTTTAATGATTCTTAAATATTTAGTTGTTTAATTTCTGTCAATTTTCTTTGTTTAGTTAATTTTTTATTTTGCCTTACATTTCTGTTACATTTTTGAAATATTTCTTCTACTTCTAAATTTATTCAACATTTTATTATATTTTAAATACATATTATTTAACATGTATATTTTTTCCACCTCTAAACCTAATCAGATAACAGTTTTCTAATTTATTAAAGATGGCGAACTAAATGAACGAAAGTGTTTTTAATTTAATACTGAAAGGATAAGAAAAAGTTTTAGTACAATATTATAGTCAATTATTATGAACAAGAAGAACCAAATTTAGTGAGAAGAAATGCTCAGACTCAACCGTCACTGTCCGAAATTTTTATTAGATTGGATAGATTTAATGGAAGAAAAATAGATGACCGAAGTATGTCTCGTATTATTGTCAATTTGATGGCAATTAGGTGTGGTTCTATATTCCAGCCCGTAAATTCCACCCTGGTTCATTCCTCCCTGGTTCATTCCTCCCTAGCTGTATTCAACCACGTTAAATTTCACCCCAAAGAAAAATTAAATAATTTCAGTTGGGGGTTAAACATGTACGTTGGAGCAAAGGCCATATTGCTAACGTCTGAAAAATGTTTAACACAAAGGAAAAGAATGACCAGTCAAAAAGTAAATTGGCTCCATGATCAAAATCACCTACCATCTGTAGTTGCAAAGTTTATGCATGTAGAATAATTACTCATTGAATACAGTCACTTACCAAGGAATGTGACTACAAAAGACACAGGCACTAGTTGAGGGACTGACGGTTTGAAGAGGAAAATGAAGAGGTGATAGTGAAAGAAGCCAACGAGCCTAACCAAAAAGAAAATTTAAGACCTCTTAGTTGAAGAGCATATAATTATTATAACTAAAACTTTATCGTATGTTTTGGAACCAAAGTCCATATAGCTGACTAAAGAAGGAAATAATTTGGAAATGACTGGAAGAAGCTGTCAGATCGGTAATTGGCCCCATGATCCAAGTCATCTACCACCTATCATGCAGTGACAAATGAAGCCTACGAATCTACCTAACACAAAATCTAATGCCTCATAGTTGAAGAGCATAAACCTAGCACTGTGCTCTAAAACTGCGAGTAGCGGTTAATAAATGATAAACATGAAAAAAAAATACACAACACAATTACGGCAGTTTGAGGCCTGAGAGACGGTAACCCCCTTCCATTCCATTCACCAAAGATGGCTTCAGGATAGATTAAACTGATAAAGTGCGTTCACATCACCTTTGTTTCTGCTGTTCTATCACATGAGTAGTGAAAAATAAATAGTTTGTGAATGACAACCGAAAGGTTCAATTTGATACAAAGAAATTGCAAGTTAATTACTATTGTACAAATGATCAATATTAATGACTAAACAAACCTAACCCGTAAAGTGGGGTGAAGTTTACCGGGGTGGAATATACCTAGGGTGGAATATACCGGGGTGGAATATACCGGGATGGATTCTACCGGGGTGGATTCTACCGGTCACCATTAGGTGTATAGGTGCACTTTTAAATACCTGAAGTGTTTTTTATAGTCATTTTTAATCATCAATAATATATCTCCAGCTTTGTTATCATTTTGATTTCTTTTCAAATATGTCCACTATCAATTGGAAAATAGTGACAAAGATGTCCACTGTCCAGTGAAAATGAATTAGTACTGCATGTTGCGGCAATATTCCGAAAATATTATGTGACGAATATCGCGGGAACATTATACCAAGGCATCGAAGATTGATACCGTGACACTGAGGGGAGCAACAACAACATCGCAATGTTACTTGAGAATAATAACAATCACAGCAGATATATTTCTGATCCATAATTACTAATATTACAAAGCAAAGCTCAACAATGAGAACAGTCACTCACAGTAGAGTAAAATACATGCAATATTACACTGGTTAGTGTGAGAGTGACTGTACACAGCTTTGGCTGAAGATAAGCAATTTATTGTGATAACTTTCTTCTCTTTGCTAAGACAAAACTTCCTCTGGATGTAAATGAACTATTTTGTTCTATATTAGTATATTATCTAATTTAGCTTGCTTTTTGATTATTAATCTTTAAGTTGCAAAAAAAGTTACTGCTTTTAATGAAATAAGAAAAATAAATCAAGAGAATGACTGTTCATTCTTCTAAAAGTTAGGAACTTAGATGATTACAGGGGTATAAGTTCTAAGTTACTGGAATGCTTATATTTTCGGTCCTACAGGGTGGGGCGTAAGTTTGGAAGCAAATGAAAGTGCATATTATAATCCAACGAAAAATATATTTAATAATTTACAGTTATGTATTATTAAATAAGGGTTTTAAGAATTCAAAAATCATAAATTTATTCAAAATGTCCCCCCTTGTTTTTAATAACAGCCTCAAATCTCCTCCGAACTCCTCCTACTGCGGCACGCAACTGCTCTTATGAAATTACTTCCAAGATCTCTGGAGCGAACGCTTTAAATCATCCACACTGCGATAGAATTTACCACAGGCCTTTGATTCAAGAATGAACCATACCTAAAAGTCCATAGGATTAACATCCGGGGAGCAGGGAGGCCACATTTCTTTGGACCAAAACCGTGGAAGGTGGTCATGGCACCAGTTTTGAGTGACATTTGCAGTATGTGAAGTCGCGCCGTCTTGATGAAATGTCCATAGAGTGTCATTACCGAAGTGATCCTTAGCTGACTCCAACATTGGCGTCAAAATATTCTCAATATAACATTTAGCATTGATTTTGGCGCCTTGTTCCACAAAAATTAAATGAGATCTCCAAGTTTCTGAAACGATGGCTCAGACCATTACTGAAGCAGGTTTCATGGTTCTGTGGACAGTTTTTTGGTTGTATGGGATGTCTTTTGCACTTTTACCAATTACTCTGTCATTCCTCTGGTTGTGAGCCATTTCCACTGACAATTTTTTCGTCAGACCAAACAATTTCACCAGCCGTGCCAGACTTCAATTCTCTCAGAAGTGCTTTGCTTCTCTCCAATCTCTTTTTCTTCACAGCTTCTGACAGAGTCTGTCTCTTTTGGAGAATGAAAGAGGACATCTTTAGGTCTTCTTTGACAACTCTTCTCATTGTTCTGGGACTCACATTAGCTGTTTTGGCTAACAATCGTATTGACCTTTTCTAGTTCCTCCTGATCTTCTCTCGGGCACATTTTATCAGTTGTTTGGTGCATTGTGAGCGTGGTCTACCACTTCTTGGACGATCAATCAAGTCTCCTCTCTCATTAAACGCTTCACACACTTCCAAAAAGTCGATCTCGCTATTGAGAGAGTCTTTGAAATGACGGAATCTGACTTCCCGGCACGGTGTAGAGCAATAATGGCTTCTCTTTTGTCTGACATTTTTGAATTGACTAAATTTTTGTAAAAAATAAGACTGCCACGTCATAATGTAGTGTCTCTACTATAGTTCAAACCTTATCACCTACTTAGGAACTTATTTTTAAGAATTATATTAATGTTTGAAAAATTGCTTCCAAACTTACGCCCCACCCTGTATAATGAATAATATGGGATAATAGTATCTTTTTGCTAATTTTGAAGCACTGGTACCTGAAAGTGTAAATTAATTAATGAATCCACTACATAATAATTAAGTTCGAAGCCAATATTAATAAATATTAACATAAATTTTCATTAAATGCAGTGTTGTTTTTAATGATAATTGTAGTGTATTTGCTATAACAAAAAAAAAATCATTTCTATATTTGATTGAATTTTGTTTTTAGTTTTTTCCATTGACTTTAATATCATACAAATTTTTTTTTAAATTAAATTAAATATTCTTGTTTTAACGAAAATTAAATCTTGTGATAATTAGAATAAGAATTTTTTATAATTCTCATCTGCAGGGTTGTGACAATATGCAGCATAAAATATGCATAATTTTTGACGCGATTTGTAGCATATTATATGCCTATTTCTGCATATAATATGCAAAAAGTCAATGTGCATATATGCTGAATCAAAATGCATATTGGAAATATGCACATTATAAGCCAGAAAGTATTCAATATAGTGTGCATGTTATATGCCCAAAGTTAATAACGGAATTTAAATAAAGTTAATAAGTATATAGTTATGTTTTGAATGTAATTGTACTTTGGAGGTTTGAATGGAATTTACAATACAAAGAAGGTTTTACATTCACTGCAAAATATTCAACGTTTGAAAACAAAATATAACAAAGCTGTTTAAAATTTAGATTTTTTTGATAGTAAGTCAATTTCAAACAGTGGAATTGCTCTTTATTATTGAATGGTATTTCAGGTTTTCAAAAGTGAATCTCCTATTATTTGCTAATGTAGTTTTGTACTAGGAAAATCACAAGAAACAATAGGAGCAAATGTTTCTTAAAGCTAAATTCAGTTTTTTAAAGTTCTAAACTATCCTACATTCATACATCACATTCCGTTCATTACTTTAGTCATGACTCGAAAATCATAAACCATCTTGTTAGACGCAGCGGTTTCCTTTAAAGCAGTGGTCGGCAACCTTTTTATCGCTGCGGACCGGTAAACGTTCAACAATATTCTTGCGGCCCGGCGGGATGAATGCAACTAATAGACTAATAGTAATGAGTAGACCAAAAATTCGTTCGCTTCTAAGAGGCTACTGCTTTCTGAAGCTAATATAATATAATCCTTTGTATAAACATTCCTTTTACAATAACAATTGAATCTGGTACAAAAAATAGTAATAACACTCAGGTCAAAATAATTTAATCACTCAGGTACGAAAAAAAAACATAATCAGGTAAAAAAAAGGATCACCTGTAGAATCTGCACCCCAGTGGCCAGTTCATATTGGGGAGCGATTTGTACAGGGGTGAAATCATTGGGGTGCGGATTGTACAGGAGTGAAATCATTGGGGGTGCGGATTGTACAGGAGGGAAGTCATTGGGGGTGCGGATTATACAGGAGGGAAATCATAGGGGGTGCGAATTATACAGGAGTGAAATCATTGGGGAGCGGATTGTACAGGAGTGAAATCATTGGGGTGCAGATTATACAGGAGGGATCGTAAATCATTGGAGTGCAGATTGTGCAGGAGAAAAATCATTGGGGTGCGGGTTGTACAAGAATGAAGTTATTGGGTGTGCGGATTGTGCAGGGGTGAAATAATTGGGGTGCGAATTATACAGGAGGGAAATCATTGGGGTGCGGATTGTACAGGAGTGAAATTATTTGGAAATTATTTGGGTGCAGATTGTGCAGGATGGAAATCATTGAGATATGGATTGTACAGGAGGGAAATCATTAATGTGCTGATCGAACATGAGTGAAATCATTGGGGTGCGGATTGTAAATGTATGAAATCATTGGTCTGCCGATTGTACAGATATGAAATCATTGGGGAGCGGATTGTTCACGAGCGAAATCATTGGAGTGTGGATTTCACAGGAATGAAATTATTGGTGTGCTAATTGGACAAGAGATGAATAATTTGGGTTCAGTTTGTGTAGGAGTGAAATCTTGGTTTTCGAATCTTACTGATGATCCCAAAAGAGAGTGATACTTCAGTTCGAAAAATTAATAATGAGATAATAGTAGTCAGGTATATACGCGTCTAAATAGGATTTGAATGTGTCTCGAAGTTTAGGGTAGAGTTGTACTTTTTTTCACGGGTCCACACACAGAGAAAAAAGTTTACTCATATTTAATGGGTCAACAATTTATGCTTTGAATCAATTTATTACGTGAGTTGGTTTGACTACATTCATGTTTTCACGTGTGTCAAAACAACTATGACGTGTGTGTCACCAAACATAGTTAATTCAAATCATTTTATGGATTGAATCAACTTACTATGAGAGTTAGAGTTACATTTTGGGAGTTTGAACAAATGTTAAAACAACTATGACATAGTGTGTTGAAGTAACTCACAAAGATTATCAATTTAATGTATCTGGTATATGAATTAACTTACTATGAGAGTTGACGCTACTTTTTTAAGTTTAGGTGCGAGTTAAATCAACTATGACATAGTGTGTTATAGTAACCCACAAAGACTGTTAATCCAATGTATTCTGCAGTGTATGAATTAACTTACTATGAGAGTTGGCGCTACTTTTTTGTAAGTTTAGGTGTGAGTTAAAACAACTATGACATAGTGTGATAATGTAACCTACAAAGACTGTTAATCTTATTTATCTGGTGTATGAATTAACTTACTTTGAGAGTTAGTGCTACTTTTTTTTAAGTTTATGTGTGAGTTCAATCAAATGAGTAAGTGGCAACTAATGCTTTCCTCAAAGCTAATTTATTCGCATAACACTTTTCAGTTCAAATCTTGTTTCAAGTGTGTTACGTGTTGAATGTGAACGCTCCTCAATACCACTTTAGTTCAAGTGCAAACAATAGCGTTATATGCATTAAATAGTATTATCGCTGCCGATCGATTATTAATTATTAATTAATTCCATTAATAAATTGATAAATGTCTGCCTAAATATTCTAAAATATTGGTGATCGATAGTTTGGTGGTTTTATATAGGTATAGTTATTTGAAGAGCTGATTATCAGTATATGACTTTTATAATAATAAATTTTGATTACTGCCTTCCAGTTTGTAAACTGATATCCAAACTAATTTTCCTATATTATTATTATATGTTATTATAGGCAGTTACTGCGCTGTCCTCAGAATAGGGTAAGTTCCAAATTATCAGGCGATTTCAAATTTTCGGTCACGTATGAAATACAGTATATAGCTACCTAATAGCTAATTAAAATAAAAGTTAATTTAATGTAGTTTTTCTTACGCGACCGAAAATGTGGAGCCGTCCGATATTTCGGAACTTATCCTAGTATCTTAAGTAAAGTGGTCTGATATTTTAAAACTAGTTGATGAACCTATAGGTAGGGTTACACAGCCAAATTCGGTTCTTTAATTTTTGAATTGTGACCCTATTAAGAGAGTCTCAAAATCATTCTGAAATTAGTTTAGCTATATACTGAATTGTTGAACATCATAATTTAAGCTCAATTTATGATAGGTTCTATTCATTTCACGAGTGCCTTGAAGTCATGATGGTTATTAATGTTTCTGAGATAAGAGACAGCAGTTAGTTAAAGTGCCGCAATTTACCTACTTGACCCTAGTTTTCTATGACTGGGAGAACTCCATCCAGGGAGATAGTCGGAGGAGAACACCGTTCAGGGATTTAGCAGGGTGAGAACACTCCAACCAGAGGTGAGCCTTTTGATATATTATACTTTCTTGGTATTTAATTAAAGTCTAAATTAAGATTGTATAATGAACAAAATTATGAGGATTAGCTAGAAAAATCCATTGCATTTATTA
The DNA here is from genome assembly GCA_947561585.1 of Caprella mutica. NCBI lineage: Eukaryota > Metazoa > Arthropoda > Malacostraca > Amphipoda > Caprellidae > Caprella > Caprella mutica. The sequence continues at coordinate 98,728 of CANNZV010000463.1, read as the reverse complement.
GAGCTAAATTTATACTGCATCTGAAGATTTATAATTAGTTTAACATTTTATATGAATAATTTACCTATATGAAACAATTCTCAGCTAATTCTTTATTAATATGGTTTTCTATATTTTCTGAATCTACTTTCAGATCTTGATGAAGAATTGATGAAGTAGATCAACGTCATCAACTATCGGAGTCCTCTTTAATTCCTTTGAATGGTTCAGGAACAATTATGCTAGGTCAAAGTAAGTATTTGAAAATATTAGATGATTTTTAAATATGTATTTGCAATATGATTAGCTCTTACTTTTTCATATGCTTTTAGGGATTCCAAACATGAAAAGAATATCGAAGCTGTCGCTATCTCATCACAAAAGGAAAAAGAGTAGGTGATGTTATTGATAATGTATATGAACGATACTGTGAATTTCTATTCAATATATATTAATATACGAATCCCTTATTTCAGGAATTGGCAACCTACAGTCGTGGAAGAAAGTGACGAGAATTCAAATTGTACTTCTAAATAAGAAATCTAAAACTTAAATGTTTATATTTCGTTTTCAATTTGACCTTGGTAATTCTATTAGCATATTTCAATATCAGTGCCTATGAGTAAGATGAATTGCACTAAATATGGTTTAGAAGATAAAGGCTTTATCATTAATTTATTATTCATTAAGATATAGTACAATTGCAGCATATCAAAGATTTATCATATTTTGTAATCTAGCCTGGTTAATTAATTACGTAAAGTTATTTATGTCATCTAACTACTTATTTATAAACTGACCTGATGAGATTACTTATTCAATCTAATCTATTAATTTACAACTAATAGCCATATATCAATTCATCGGATCGAAAACATTTCAAAAAGCAAGGATAGGTCTAGGTGATCAATTATTTTTTAAAATTAAAATAGTATGCATATCACAGAAGCAAAGGTAGAAAATAAATGTGAACATGTTAGATTTGGTCCTAGAAAATAAATAGTCTAATCTAATTGATACCGGGACCTAACTCGAGATTATAATTTAATAGAGTAAATATAGTGACTGAAAAAGTCTTGTAAAAAGTCTGGCTACTGCTAACCAGACCGATATTTCAACCTACACTATAATAGTTGATATACATTTACTTAGTTTACAAGTAGTTGATATAACCAACACGAGAAGATGATATAACCTACACGAGTAGTTGATATAACCTACACGAGTAGTTGATATAACCAACACGAGTAGTTAGTATAACCTACACGAGTAGTTGGTATAACCTAAACAAGCAGTTGGTATAACCTACACGATTAGTTGATATAACCAACACGAGTAGTTGATATAACCTAACCGAGTAGTTGATATAACCTACATGAGTAGTTGATATCACCTATACGAGTAGTTGATATCACCTATACGAGTAGTTGATATCACCTATACGAGTAGTTGATATCACCTATACGAGTAGTTAATGTAACCTACACGAGTAGTTGGTATAACCTACACGAGTAGTTGGTATAACCTACACAAGCAGTTGGTATAACCTACACGAGTAGTTGGTATAACACATAGGAGTGATTGGAGAAACATACACAAGTAGTTGATGTAACCTTGTTCTGTAGTTGTTTTAACCATTACATATAATTGGTTCAACCATCACGAGCAGTTTTGACTATCACAGGTAGTTGTTGTGACCATCGGGAATTAAAAATAATCAACTCACATATGTGTTGTTTTAACCAACGTCAATTTAACTCATATTAAATAGTACCTGCAACTCACCACGTAGGTAGGCGCACAGATAAACCATAAAATTTAGTCAAAACAAATCAAATATGATTTGATTCAACTAATCCTTTCTCTGTGTGCTGCAGAGAGGACCCTAAATCTCTTGATCAAAACAACTCTGATTGTTATACATTATATATTCTTTTGTCTACCAACTTGTATTATCTATTTATGTGAGGTCACACTTATATAAAAATAATATACTTTCTTTAATTGAATTATTGATTATCCTTCTGCGGACTGGTACCAATATTGTCCCCCGGACCGGCATTGGTCTGCGGACCGGGGGTTGCCGGTCACTGCTTTAAAGGATCTCCAGCTATAAGCAGTGACATAAAGTCTTTAATTGATAAATTGAAACTGTTTGTGTTTAATCACTTAAATAAATATACTTACGTGCGATTATTTTTGATATTTTTCGAGTATAGTGCAACTCTCTAAAATAATTGTATTCATTTATTTATTAATTATTACTAGTTTATACTGAATACCGAGTGTCATATAAATTTATATATGCATTTGAAAATTCAATATTCAACCTACAATTTTTTTGAATTTGAATAATTAGTTTGATAAAATATTCTTGGGTCCTCAGTTGAAAGTTAAAATCGTTTTCTATGCAGGGCTACAAAAGAAAACGGCATAGGTTAGACAAAAGACATTTACATGTTAAAAATTGACCAAGAAGTGCATATTTCTCGATTAGCATATATACACACGTGCATATAATATGCTCTTGAAGTATAATGCAGAGAACTGCATATGTGCAATATGCATAATGTTACATCCTTTCTTATCAGTGTTTTGTATTATTGCATTCAGTTTGAACTGAACAAATAGATATTCACTTTATGGGATTTCCAAAAATAGATAAGTAATTTTTAAAAGTTTCTTCTATTCTCCGAGTGATATTTATTGGTGTTATATAACAAAAAAAAATACTTTAAATTATCATCTAAATTTAGTGCAAAATTTCTTATATTGCAATAGGAGATAATAACGAAATATATCTTTTCAATATTCTAAGATATAATTAATTTGAATACATTGAACTGCAAAACATTACTGAGTAGGTTTTTGTCAGATTATCGAATATAATATTTTTCAATGTTATTTATTTATTTGCCAAGTTGCAGGACCGAGTGAGTGGTACCATTTGTTGATAGACTGATAAAATGCTTTACAACATGACCCTTGCATCTCTCTTGTAAGAATCTTGTTACGTTTAATATCAAGTTACATACATAGCTAAATGAGATATATCTTTTAGCATTTCAATCATTCTTTTACAATATATACTAAAAATTAGTTGGTTATTCGCTATTTCCAGTAACGATAAGCTGTTGACTTTTCTTTCCGGTAACATATTGAATAAGGAATATAAGGGCAAGATATTAGGACAACTCTGAGTGAAGAGACAGAAAATTCATGTTCAATTTCCCCCTATGACAACTAATTGGGCATTGTTACAAATTAAGTACAATCTCCTTCTTCCTATGAGAGTCTCCTCTACCACCAAGAACAAATAATTAACTACAAGCATATCCCGCACGGTGACCGGACAACTCGCCGCCGAACAATTCGCCGTGAAGACCACCGTGTGATATTTGTTTTACCACCGTATACACCATTTATATATAAAAATATTTTGAATGTAATCTGCGTGTTGTGAATTAATTATCAAATTTTCTTATCAGTATTTGAAAACGTTTTCTTTTCCAATTCAAAAGTTAAATATATAAAGTTTTTTTGAACTATAATTATATGAACTTAGTGTGTGCTGTAAATTAACAATAAATTTTTTTTTCGTTCTATTTGAAAGTATTTCGTTAAAAATAATTTGCTATCGGAAAGAAACAAGTTCAGGTGTCTTCTTTATACGTTTGATGACCTGTAAAAATTACTTTATTTTGAAACTAGTACATCAGTGCAAATAAAAGGTTATTTAACTAAAAAGTCTTAGATTTTTGTCTTAGGTAGGCTAATAAGTTACATTTGCTATCACCTCTTCATTTTCCTCTTCTACACGTGACTGCAGTCATCTGTGCTTGAGTTCATTTTCATGTTATTCCTTGGTAAGTGATTGCATCCACGAAGTAGCTTTTCTGCATCCATTAGATTGTCACGGACTTGTGGTTAGTGCCTTTGTTCGAGGAGTCGCTTTGCTTTCTGACTTATTTTTACTGTCTAATGTATTTAATTTCTTTTTTTTTGACGTCAATTAGAAAGCCTTTCGTTTCGAAGCAGACGTTAAACGCTTCTAAATTTAAATTAATTTCTTTAATATTCTTTGAGGCCAGAAATATTCTAACAGATATAACAAAAGAAACTAACTAATTGAAATAATAAAATTTGTCAACTACTGTTTTACGTCAGTTTGGGGGGATAAAAACAAATCTTTCTCCAAATTAATAATATTTTTAAACATATGTAAATGATGTATACGCCGGCAAAACATAAATCACGCAGCGACTTATCCTGGCGGCGAGTTGTCCTCACGGCGAATTGTCCGCGATGAGTTGTCTGGCGGTGAATTGTCTGGCTGTGAGTTGTCCTAGAACCATCTCGCACATCAAAAAGACCGGAGTATGTTTGTAGTTCAATTCAAAGATGGTGTTTTCCCCGTAACTCATTGGATCAAAACCTTCTTGGATTGTCATCAGTCACAATTGAGAGTTTATTTCTCTTCAGAAAGATGTTGAAAATGTTTAAAATCAATTTCAAATACATCATTGAAAATTTTAGTTTTAATTCAGCCTTAGTTAATAGGATTCGCTATCATTTCAAATATGAATAAATAAATAAATAAATAGACTTGTAAAGATAGTATTAGCTAATGTATAAGCAACTACATGTGACCCTACCATTATCTATTATCCCATGCTGTGGGTATTGCCGGATGCAAACTTTTATCAATACTGGTGTGAGCGTGCCGTCAAAAATTATAGTATCTTCATCCTTTATCATACAGAAAACAGATTTTAATACTTGGTAATATTGTCTAAATACGATCATATGAACGGCAAACGATTACATAAAAATTTAATTTTGTGGACACTGATCAATTCATGTAATAATTAGTTACTATAACTAGCTACTCTTTTTCTCGGTAACCAGTATAATCCACACTAGGTAAATTCCACACTAGGTATATTCCACACTAGGTATATTCCACACTAGGTATACTCCACACTAGGTATATTCCACACTAGGTATATTCCTTACTAGGTATATTCCACCCTGATAATTTCCACCTCACTTTACGGATTAGGTTTGTTAGTTATAAATATTAATCATTGATTAATATCTTATATAATATTAGATAAACTTCATTTTCATTGTAGCAAATTTAGTCTTTTGTTGATCAATCACAAGCTGTTTATATTTCACTACACATGTGATAGAACAGCAGAAAGAATGAGTGTGTGAACGCTATTTATCAGTTGAGAAATATAAATTTTCAATGACAAGCTGATTTTCTCCACTTTATGAAGAAGTCATATAGTACTTCTTATTTTTTAAAGAATATTTTGAATTTGTTCTTTCGACTTCGATTAATAGTGGTGTAAAATGATTTTTGATCGAAGGCTTTTTTAACACCGGGGTTATTATTCATGATTTTTTTGACCAGGAGGTTTTTGATATGGAGGTAGGATTTTTTTTAAAGGGTTTTAAAAAAGGGGAGATTATTGCCTCTTTTACATGGAGAGATTTTGACTATGGAAGCTTTTGTCCTATAACCCAAAACAGCAACTTATTAGCAAAAAGCATAAACAATGAATGAGTTATTAGAGGTTAATAAATATTTTTTATTTGTAAAAACTAACTTTGCTGCTAGATTCAGGATTAGTTACTGAAGTAGTAATTATCTTATTTCCATTTTAAAAAAATCTTACAAAGAACATGTAATGGATTTATATTGTTTTAATATTATTATTTGTATTTCATTTCAAATTAGCATTAAATAAGTTAGTATCTAGGATATGGAGATTTGTATATTAATCGAGGGTTTTCAAGTAGACGGACTACTTATTACAACTTATTACATGGTGTCAGATGAACTACGAACTGGAAAATGGCAACAATTCTGAATCAGCCAGAAAAACTCAAATTGAATACAGAGCATGGAGCAGCATTTCAATGGAAGAAATTTAAGAAGGCTTGGAACAACTACGAATTGGAGTCTGGATTAAAACAAAAAGGATAAAAATTCAGAATAGCTACATTTCTGCACATAGCCGGAGATGAAGCTCAGGAGAAGTATGACAGCTTCATTTGGGTTGAAGAGGAACACAAAACTGTGATGGAGGAAGTGTTGAAGAAATTTGATTAAGACTGTGCAGAACGAACCAATCTAATAGCAGAGAGATTTAAATTTCTCAGCAGAGGGCAAAAGGAAGAAGAAAATTGCGACCAATTTGCTACTGCATTAAGGTCACTGGTAATAAGTTGCCAGTACGACAAACCAGAAGAGGCACTGAGAGATCAGTTTGTTTTAAAAATTCACGACGAAAGAGCTCAGGAGAAACTGCTGGACGAGGCTCAAAAAAAAAAAAATGCACAGAGTTTGACATTCAACAGGGCAGTGAATCTAGTCAAAAATATGGAAGCAACCAAAAAACAGAAATATCAAATGATGAATAAAACGGACTGTATAAATGCGATCAAGAATAAAAAAGAATTGAATAATGACATTTGTGAAAAATGTGGGTTAAAACACTATATACGAAACAAATGTCCTGCTTTTGCGAAGAAATGTAGTAAATGCAACAGAATAAACCATTTTGCCAAAGTTTGCAAATCAAAAAATGCTGTCAAATTCATTGAATTCGAAGAGGAAATAGTAGAAGACAGCTGTGATCAACAGATGAGATATTCTTGGAATCAAAAACGGAATAATAAGAAGTAAAATAATGATAGAAATGATAGTTAATAATACTACTGCAATGATGCAGATAGACACTGGAGCATCGGTGAAGGTAATTTCAGTAGAAGAATTAAACAGGTTGATGGGGGATCCTAGAAATTACTGCCTATCGAAAAATTGTACCACATTAAGTATGTACAATGGGACAATTTTGAAAACACTGGGCGAGACCACTTTGAGATGCAAGTTTGAAGTTTCAAAAGAAATCATTTGATATCAAATTACAGGTTATAAATGATAAATTAAGAAAGATCATTGGATGTGATATTAGTTTGAAGTGCGAGTTTATAGAAACATGCTTGAAAATAAATGAACAAGTTGAACCTATTGATGTATTCAAAGAATACAAAGATATATTTACAGGGCAAGGTAAGCTTGCAGATAACTATGAAATTATCACTGATTCCACAGTTACACCCACAGTGAAAGCTGCAAGAAGAATTCCTTTAGCGCTAATGAATCTGTTAAAGAAGAAACGAGAGGAATTACAAGAAAGAAAGATAATCGACAAAGTAAATTGTCCAACCGACTGGGTGTCTCCATTAGTGATTGTGAAGAAAATAGATGGAGACATAAGGATTTGCATGGATCCACACGATCTGAATCTTGCTATCAAAAGATCTCATTATCAACTGCCAGTTATAGAAGATGTTCTACCAACGGTAAGAAATGCCAAGGTATTTTCACTATTGGGTGCTAAAGAGGGATTCTGGCAAAATCCTCTAACAGAACAATCAATCAAACTTACTAGCTTCAATACCCCATTTGGAAGGTTCAAATGGAAGGTTATGCCATTTGGATTGAAGTGTGCACCAGAGGTGTATCTAAGAAGGATGCACGAAGCGCTGCAAGACTTCAAAGAAGTCCTAGTCATAGCAAATGACATACTTGTATTTGGAGAGGGAGACACTGATGAGGAAGCGATGAAAGATGACGAGGAGAATTTGAAAATGCTTTTAGAAAGGTGCAGATTAAAGAAAATAAAAATAAATAGAAAGAAGATAAAGCTTAGAGTGCAAGAAATTAAATATATGGGTCATGTATTGTCTAAGGATGGAATCAAGGGAGACAAAGATAAAGTAGAAGCTGTCAGTGATATGAAGGTTCCAACAAATGTCACTGAACTGAAAAGATTTCTTTGAATGATAGGATACCTCAGCAAATTTATTCCTAATTTGTCAAATCTGACAGAGTCTCTAAGACAATTAGAAAAGAAAAACAATATTTGTAATTGGAATTCCAAACTTGATGAGGACTTTACCAAACTGAAGAAAGTGTTAATTGAAGCTCCAGTGCTGAAATATTTCAAACCAACAGTATTACAGTGTGATGCTTCGAAATCAGGTTTAGGAGCAGTTCTCATACAAGAGGGACATCCGATTGCTTATGCATCAAGAGCAATGACAAACACGGAAAAGCAATATGCTCAGATTGAGAAAGAATGTCTAGCAATTGTATTTGGATGTAAAAAGTTTGAACAATATATCTATGGACATAAAATAATTGTTCAATCGGATCATAGACCATTAGAAACTATCATGAAAAAACCGCTGGTTAACGCACCCTAGAGGCTACAGAGGTTGATAATGCAGCTCCAACATTCTGACTTGACAGTAAAGTATGTGCCAGGGAAAGATGTACCTGTAGCAGATTTTCTAATCAGAGAATACATTCAAAATGGAGCATCACTGGGTGAAAATGAAGACCAAGTATGGGCAGTGGATGATCTAAAGCAAATATCCTCAGTAGATTATGGAGCACTGAAAGCATCTACAGTGAAAGAGATAGCAGATCATTCAGAAAAAGATGAACAATTGATGAAGTTGAAAGATTATACAATTAATGGATGGCCGGAAAAATATGATAAAATAGAAGATAATATGAAATATTTCTTCAAATTCAGAGATGAAATTATTTATTAAAATAATCTTCTGTTCAAAGGGGAAAAGTTAATCATTCCTAAATCTTTAAAGCACAAATTGAAAGACAACTTAGTGAAATTACATTTAGGAAAGGAAGCCACTATTCGTCGAGCAAGAGATTCCTTCTATTGGCCAACTATGAAAAATGAAATATCAAATGAACTGGAGAATTGTGGAAATTGCAACTCGTACCAAACAAAGCAACCAAAAGAACCACTACTTCAAACTAAATTGACAGAAAGACCTTGGGAGAAGATTGGAATTGATCTGTTTGAAATAAATGACAAAAAGTATTTGATTCTATTAGATTATTTCTCTAACTATTTTGAGATAGATGTATTGACATCAACTACAACAGAAGCAATTATCTCAAAAATGAAAACTCATTCCGCTAGATATGGAGTGCCTGATGAGGTAGTTAGTGACAGTGCACTGCAGTTCACTAGTGAGAACTTTAAAATTTTAGTCATGAATGGGGATTTGAACACAATATGTCATCTTTTTACCATCAGCAATCCAATGGCGTGAGAGTGGTGTTAAAATAGCTAAGAAGATATTAACTAAAGCCAAAGATGCTGGAGAAGATCCATTGAAAATGCTATTAGAATGGAGGAACTTACCAACAATGGGTCATGATGTTTCACCAGCTTAGAAAATTTTCAATAGAAGAACCAAATCATTACTACCGATAAAATTTACCCAGTTAGATAAGGGTGTGGAAGGAAACCTTAAAAGAAAAATGAAAGAAATAAAAGACAATCAAAAGAAATATTATGATAGAAACACGAGAGAGCTTTCTGAGTTGAAAGTAAGAGACACAGTGAGGGTAGAGCCAGAGATCTTAGGAGAGAAGATTTGGATAAAAGAGAAAATTATGGAAGAAATTAGACAGAAGCAGTACAGAGTATTAAACCAAGATGGAGGGACAGTAATTAGAAATAGGAAAAAAATGCGAAAAACATCGTAAAAATTCAAAGAAGAAAGAAAAGGTACTGAGAAGAAAGAAGAAGTCAATCCTAATAATGCGAATAGAACCATTGTGTGACAAAGAGAAAAAGATATTTGTAAAGAAAATGATAATCCGGTGTGACCACACCCAGAATCAGTACCCGAACTCGGTCAAGAACAAGAGTTGCCCTAAAGAAACCTAACAAATACCCTAACAACTGAAGAATGAAGATATGAAGGGAGAGAGATGTAATGGATTTATATTGTTTTAATATTATTGTTTGCATTTCATTTCAAATTAGCATTTAAGTTGGTATCTAGGATATGGAGATTTGTATATTAATCGAGGGTTTTCAAGTAAATCGGCTTTATACTAGACGGACTACTTATTACAACATATAAAAGAACACTTTACTCAGTAACTTTGAAATTTGAATTTGTTTTTCTATCGTTACTTTGTTTTTAGCTCCAACTGATCAAAATCCAAGCATTACATGTCTTAAAAATATTTGAAAAGTGTCAAAATATCTGAATAAATATTACTGAAATATTTTCTATTAAATTTGTTATTATACTAATAACAAATCTAAATTTTAATTAACTCATATATGCCCAGTGCTGTTTGAAAACAACTCTAAATTAAATAATAAGATGTAAATTCACTTTCATTGAAAATTTTAACATGTAAAGATTATGTTTGTACTATTCTGTGTATTTTGAAATGTTTGAAAAGAAAGTTTTACATCTATAGAGGTTACCTTTTTGTCAACAATTTGATTATTCAAGGCGTTAAATGTGAAAACAAATGATTATAACAAAGAAAGAAATTTAGTATTACTTCAATATTGATTTGATCTGCATTCACAATTACAGACATTAACTTTTTTATACTAAATTTTAGGTCAATATGATAAAATTAATATACTTCACATAAAATTAATTCCATGAAAGGTTGACTTTACAAGAGCTTTACGATTCACCCAAAATAAAATTATAATATATTGCATGACAGTTCTCCGCTATGGCAGTTGGCTGCATGGTAGTTATATGCATGGCAGTTTTCCGCATGGCAGTTTTCCGCATGGCAGTTGTCCTATAGAGCCAAATTACAGACTGTTGAAAAAACAACAGCAAAACTTATTATATTACTATAATCATGAATACCTACTATAAACCGGTGTAGGCAAATAACATGTGAAAAAGATTACTCCTGTTTAAGTAAACTTGATATTTTACGGAGATTGGATACAGGCATACATTTAAATACATTTGTCAATAAAAACAGGGGGAAAGAGCAAATCCTGCATCCAAAAGGGCGAGCATAACTATCTATAATTTCTTCGATTGCCTTTTGTCTGAGTCACCCTATGTATATCTGTGTAGATATATTATTTCAACGCTTTACATTCGTGCTGCACTGTATAGTTATTTATTTATAACTTAAATTTTTATGTATTCAGTATTATACAGGATGTGATCATGTCAAAATATATTTTTAATCATTCTTTTTGTTGGTGAAGATAAATAAATTTTACAGCCGAGAAGTAACGATATCTCTTCAGTCTTAAAAATAGAACTGGTGAAGAGAGATAGGACTTGAGAGACTGGAGTGATAAACTGTTTCTGCCTGAGGTATCTACCCTGTATCTGCCTGAGGTATCTACCCTGTATCTGCCTGAGGTATCTACCCTGTATCTGCCTGAGGTATCTACCCTGTATCTGCCTGAGGTATCTACCCTGTATCTGCCTGATGTATCTACTCTGTATCTGTCTGAGGTATCTACCCTGTATCTGCCTGTGATATCTACCCTGTATCTGCCTGAGGTATCTACCCTGTATCTGCCTGAGGTATCTACCCTGTATCTGCCTGAGATATCAACCTTGTATCTCCTAGGAACCAGCTTGTAAATTTTTTAGAGCGATCCGGGCAGACTCAACGGAATCAAGGTAATTTATAACTCAATAACTAAAAAAAAATATTCAACTAAATTGACTGAAATTTAGTGAGACGATTGGTCCTTATCCACGAGTCCGTTTATTAGATTTTGGGAGCGATAAGGTCAAAGGTCAATGTTGTTGTTGTTGTTTCTTTACTTGTCTCAGCATAGGGAGAGGGAAGGTGGGGTTCATGAAGGGGAGTTGGTCTGCAGTTGGTCTGCCACTGCCCCGGGGTCCAGCCAGAGTTCGATCGGAGAGAGTGAAGTGGTATTTGCATAGCAGTTGAAGACATGTTGTACAATTTGGTCGCCCGAGCCGCATTCCGGGCAGTTTGGCGAGTTCGACCTCCCGATCATGAACCTATAATCTTCTATAATCAGATAGAGTGGGGGAGATGACTCTCTGAAGGGCAGAAGAGAGGGGCGGGTTTTTTTTAACACGTGGTTGTGCCTCAGCCTGGCTATGCAGCCATTGACGGCCTCCGTGTGGGTCAACCTGATGGCCTCCCTGTACGAATCCTCGGGAAGGATTCCATCGACAACAATATGCAGCACATCGGAAAGGTACGGGGAGGACAAAGTGCTCTTTGTGGTGCGGGGACCATTGGGAAGGATGGAGTGAAGGTGAAGAGGATGAGAGGGGCAAAATGTACTCAAAAGGGTTCTAGGTCAATTCCCCCGCGGAAAATTCCACCACGGAAAGTTCCACCAGGTAAGTTCCACCGCTGGTAAGTTCCACCACGGAATATTCCAACGACGGAAAATTCCACCACGGAAGATTCCACCGCATAATATTGGATTTTATTTACAGAAGGTATAACATTTAATATTAACTGATTTGAAGAAAAATATTTATTTTTGTGGTAACGAACAACATTTCATTAGTTAGAAATTTAAGGAATCATAAAAAATATATAATGTTAAGTCAAGAACTACGAGATAAGCTAAGGCAAACATACGAAATAATAGACAGATCAAACGATCTTTTAAATATGAATCAATTAAATTTTTAATAAAATTTAAATCGTGTAAATTCAACAATAGAGTTCCACTGCCCTAGTGACCAACAATTTAGATTCCGTTTGATTCTCCTTTAAACATATATATGTTCAAACTGAAATTGAGGATAATATTTTGTTTGTAACATAAATTTTATTTTATATATGTATATTATCTATCATCCAAGTTTTTAAATTAACCAAAATATATTACAATTTAAATCAGCGACGATAAAAAGTGGAATTAAAGAATCAATTTGACACGTACTGATATACAATGTTTAATTAGTATCGATATATCTTAATATAAAAAGAAAAATTACAAAGCTGAAACTTTCTTTAACTGTTTAATAATCTCTTGAAATTATTCCAAATAATAAAGTTTAAACATGGTGTGTTTCAACTAAATTTTGAAAATAGGGTTAAGAAATAAATTGCGGTACATTAACTAGCTTCGATCTGAAACCGCAGACAAACTGATAAAAATCATAAATTCAAAACTCACATAGGATATGTAAATCATTACAACATCTTAATATAAATTCAATTCAGCAGGTATCTGATTTAAATTGACTCTAAAGAAATAGACATTAAAAACATGCTTGTCATATTTCTGCTTAATATTAACCTTTTCAATGATGAAACATTACAAAAATTATTTTTGGATCGAATATTAAAATTTGAACTTTAGTGTTTCTGTTGATAGATTCAAGAAGCTAAATTCAACAGTTTTGCCACAGGTTGATGTTCCAAAACCAGCGACATAGTCTGTCACTATTAACCATTTAAATATTTAATGCCCATATGATATATTAACAATTGTTTTATATTTAAAAGGAAGATTAATTAATTTATAATTATCAATTACCTAGACTTAGAAATACATTTTGAAATAAACTGTTTATTTGTATATTTTTTTTCAAAATGGTGGAATCTTCCGCGGTGGAATTTTCCACTACTTGTATTTAACGTCGGTGGAATTTTCCGCGGTGGAATCTTCCTGGTGGAACTTTCCGGGGGGGGGGGGGGGGGAACTTTCCGCAGTGGAAATTACCGGCCACGACTCAAAAGGTACTGCCTGCAGAGGAGATCGAGGTGTTGAGTCCCGGGGAGGATCATGTACTCGAGTGCAGATGGTCTAGTGCGGCCATCTGCAAGTTCCCCGTACATACCCGAAGGGCATGGTTTTGAAGTCTCTGAAGACACTACAGGGCAGTTGCCGAGGAGTTCGGGCGCCAGACTGGGGATGCATAAGAGGTGATGGGTCGAATGAGAGTTCAGTTAGTGGAGGAAGTGACTCCCAGGATGGTGGGAGTCTTGCATAGGGGAAGGAAGATATTGTTGATGAAGATCTGTGAATGGTTTCGTGATTGGGCCAGGCTAGGGGTGAACAGGACGACCGAGGATTTTGCGGGTGCAATGGTCAGGTTTTTTGACTTCACCCATGTGGAGACCTCGTCCATCCCTCGCTTAACTCTCTTTCGGCTTCGGAGATGTTTGGGTTTGTGACGGCGAAAGTGAAGTCGTCAGCGTAAGATGTTACTGTCTGATGGGTGGTGGGGCAGTCTGATATAAAGAATTTGAAAAGGATGGGTGAAATTACTGAGACCTGTAGGACTCCGGCTCTAACATGCCGGTGCCCCGACAGGACGTTTCGGTAGGTGGTCTCTCCCTGTTTTTGGGATTGGTACCTAGGGAAAAAAATTATTCACGGGATATTCCGGGGGAATTCCCTGAGATTATTCCCTCGTTATCCCTAGCGGTATCCTGGGTATGCCGTATTTTGACTTTTTCGCGATATGGGGATATCCCCAATTGATATCGAGGGAATAATAATGGGATTAGAATATATTATCCCTTGCATATTCCTTCGATATCAAGGGATGGGTTAGGATTACCGAAATTATTATTCCCTAACATTAACAAGGGAATAAAAATGGGATAGTGAGGTGATATTCCCTCAATATGGGAATATTTCCAGAATCTTCCCTCGATATCAAGAATAGAGTAGGAATATAAAAATAAGAATACCAAAATTAATATTTCCTTGCATATAGATCATATGTACATTTGGCTTTATATGAATTATAAGCAAGAAACTAATAAAGTGACTTGCTTTATAAGCAAGACACTTTAGTGCATCAGTTCGATGCACTTTCGTGTCTTAGCAATAAGTTTGTTAAATTGATGAAGAAATTACTCTTTTCTCATCATTTTAACAAACCTATAGCTAAGATACAAAGGTGCATCAGAATTTCTCTGAGTCAACAAATAATCAAGAATGATTAATGCTGTATATTGAGAACATTAATTAAACAGATTTTACAGTAAAATACTAATAACAGGTTTCATAGAATATAACCAGTCACTAGAACGGAAAGAAAATTTGGAAAAGGAAGAAATATTTAATTTATAATGGAAATGATCAATTGAATAATAGAAATATAGTGTATGATGGAAATAAACAGTATAAAAAAATATGTAGTTTATTATATCACCAATCGGAATAATTCATTTTATAAAATAACAATAAATGATGAATGAAGAAATTTGTATCTTAAAATGTAAATAATTAACGATTAATCGTATAAAAAAAAAAATGCATATTTTATCACTATCTTTTAAGTAAAGAGGCCTGATAATAATTATTTGGGTGATAATTGTTTGGATGGCAATTGTCCGCGGGTGGCAATTGTCCGGTCACGCAAATAAATAGTGATAAAAACATTTTTTCCCATATAAAATAACTTGGGCACTTATGGGTTAAGATATTTGATTTTAAAAGCATACAGGTAAATAGTTACAGCCCTGAGTAATCATGAATAAAAAATATAATTGTAAGTTCTTCTACCGCCACTAATAATATAATAACTAATAATTTATCATTTGCAGGCTGTTCATCAGAAATCATGTCAACATCAGATGAAGTAATCGAAATGGGTAAGATAAAATTTATATAAAATTCTGCTCTGGAATACCAAATGGAATAGTTATTTAATTTTTATAGTTTAATCTATTTTTATATTATGTTTTAGAAAGAAAGTTGCTGGTGTTGAGTAAAATGGATTTAAGTAGGAGTTCATCTTAGTGTAATACTGTATAGTACAATTTAACAAGAATATTCAATTCACTGTACCTAGGAAATGTATGTACAGACATATTTTTCTTTTAATTGAATAGATATCGTAGCCTTATTGGCTTTAGGGTTAAATTAGTGCTTCTTTAACTGATAAAAAGTGTCAACAATTGTTCAGTTACAACTTATTCCACCTCCATATTTTTCAGTTAAACCAAAAGATAGAAATGAATCATCAACAAACAAAAGTTTCAGTCGAATTCGCAAGAGTTTAAGGAAGCTTAGGAATAGAGGTAGTTCACCATCTCCTGAAGAAAATGACTACTCCACTGATCTCCACAATGCATCAGAAAAAGGAGATTTGGAAGCAATCATATCTCATCTATCTGAAACTCCAACTAATAAAATGTCCGAAACTATCAATTTGCCAAACATAAATGGAGAAACTGCTCTCCATATAGCGACTAAGAAACTCTATCCAGACATCATTAAAATTCTTCTGGATGAAAAAGCTAACCCTAACCTGAGGGACGATGACGGAAACACTCCTTTGCATTATCTTGCCCAAAAAAATTTGTGTGATGATTACTTAAGGGAAACACTATCAAAATCATTGAATATGTTGATAAATCTACCAGACGTAGATTTAAATCCGATAAACTTCAAAGGAGAAACGCCTCTGAAATTAGCTGTCAATCTAATTAATGATAACAAAGACCAAATCTCAGATTTTTCCAAGGAATTTGTTGAGATTTTGACTAACAAAAGATCAAATGCCGATAATGTAACAGAAAATTTCTCTGAGATGTTTTCTGATTCAATTGAAGAAGCATCTGGGAACTCTAATAGTTTATCATCACCGAAAGTATTAGAGGCAAAAGTGTACAATTGGGTAGCTGGGAAAAACATTAAAGCAATTCCAAAGCTATGGGAAGGACCTTTGAGAATGAAAACAAACACTAGAAATGAAATAAAACGATTAATTAATGGTCGCATTGGTTCGAAATCCATTCTAACTAAAGTAGTGAGTGATTGTGACGAGGATGATGTCAGGTTTCTTCTTAATGAAATTAATGCTAATCCATTTGTTAAAGATGTAGATGGTGAGATTGCACTAAACGTTTCATTGTCTCAAAAGAATTCAGCCATAACAGAATTACTAATATCAAAGATGAAAGAAATACATGGTGGTTCCTATTTTAATCTTGATGTTGTGAGGAATTCCAGCGATAAGGTTAAATCGTATTTCATTGCCAAAGGTGCTTATATTGGTAATGAAGATGGAACTATCGATGACTCTATAACCACTAAGGTTCTACAAATGGCATTCGACTACTCAATTAATTCTTATGATGGCGTCTTACGATTGTCGGAAAAAAATTCAAAGGATCCAGATTCTCCATACCATTGTGCAATTTTTAATTATGACTTCCTCTTCCCTAATTCGGAAGAACTTAATGAGGAATCAATACAAAAGGCAACTTTCTTGCTACTTAGTATGTTCAAAAAATCAGAAGTTAGAGAAGCTATCAATCATCCTCTGATAAAAGTATTTGTCTCTCTTTGTTCTACGATGTCCAAAAAGTTGAATTTATGGGATTTTATAATTTTTTTTTTCAATAATTATTGGATAACAGCATACGCTATTTTTGGATTTGATGATCTTGGTTTTGTCACCACGATATTTTTTTCTTTACCAATGTTCTTGAGAGAATGTTTTGCTGCTGTGAATCAACGGTTAGAATATTTCAAAACAATTGATAATTGGATCAAATGGTTCACGCTTTTGGGTACAATTAGTTTAATTTATTACATTTTTAATGTACCAGTGGATGAAGATTTTCAAAAGAATGAATTTCTCAACCATCATATTGGATGGATGATGCTGAGCTCTTCGTGAGTATTATGAATTCCTTAGTTATTCCTTAACTATTAATCTCTTGGTTAACTCATTCATTTTTTAACCAATCTGTCCTTCTCAAGCGAGTACTATACCTATATAGTATAAACAATAAAATATATTTGATGAATTCGAATTTATTTTGAACATTCATACCACTCAATTAAGGTGAACATGTTCCTTACTTTATATTTGCTTAAAATTATATCATACAGGATGTGAATTTTACCGGAATGAGTTATTAGCTCAAATGTGAATACATCCGTTGCCATTACAAATATAAAATATTCGATAGTCTATTGATGATGTTATTAATAATTTAGTATTCTAAGATATGAAGAATCAACGAGAGTTTCCTGATGAGAATTTTCAGGATATACGTTCAAAATTTTTGTATTTCAACTAATCTTCTGTATATTATTCGCAGGTATTTGTTGTTCTCAAAGCTGGGTAAAATTTATTCATTGGCCCATTATTTCGCGATAGTGAAGAAAATAACGTGGAATTATTTCAAAGCACTGTTACCTCTATCATCTATGTACCTTGCCTTCAACTACTGCTTCATGATCATTTTTACACCGATGGAAAAAAATGACACAAATTATACGGTAAATTTAAGGCGATCTTTTGAGTATATTCAATGAATCTTCTGATAATAAAAATATTTTCCCCATAAAGTCAGAGGTAAAAGAAGATGTACCCGGAGGTCACCCCATCATTCCATTTCTTAAAACCATTCCCAAAACGATGGCTATGATTTCCGGAGATTTCGACTATTCCTCCTACTCTGAAGCAAGTGAAGGAGATCCTTGGTACATTGAATTGTCATCTAAATTGATATTGATAATTTTTATTTTCTTCATCTTCATGGTGATGACCAATGTTTTCACTGCCATTGCTGTTGGAGATGTTGAGGTAAGAATAATTAATTAGATGTCATACATCCAATCTGGTATCTGTTTTAAGGGGATCGTTTAGTGTTTTGCTCTTCTTTTTTTTACTTTAATTCCCCAGAAAACATTCAAAAGAAAACGTATAAAAAGTTTAATTTTGGTGTGACAACTATAAGTCAGTGTGGGGCGGGGGGGGGGGGGATTGAATCATGGAGAGGGCGTGTAAGATAGGGTGCGCCACAGTAACCTCACCCCCAGCTAAAATGGGATTAGCTTCCCATTTTGGTATATGGCTTCGTCGTTGTCTTGGGGGACCTTTGAGTTCTTTGGCAGTGACAAAAAGCTCCTTTTATGCTTATATTTTTGATTTTTTGTGTTTTTATAATTTCACACTTCTCTTTTGTTTTCTCCATTTTCTCGGTAACTTTTTTACTCAAATCCCCCACGAAAAGTCTATAGACTCAATGGGGGTTGGCCCTACAAAAAAAAATTATAGAAGCTAATAGGATTAGCTTGAAATTACCTAGATCGTCAAATGAGCTTTTCTTGAATCTCGATCTCAAACGTTTTTAATAAAAAAAAGTGAAAAAATGAGAATTTTGTTTAAATTAAATTAATTGTTCTAGGTAATTTCGAGCTAAACATATAGCTTCCATAAATTTTTCTATAGGGAGGGTTGAGCCTATAGACTTTCCATGGGGGGAGGTTGTAAAATCAGGTTATGATATTGAAATGAAAAATTTACAAGAGCAACATCAAAGATTTGGAGCATTTTACACCTTATTTCAAAATCTCAGCTCTATCTGACGAGTATTATTGGTAGCTAGCAAAACCACTAAATGATCCCCTTAAGCTTATCCTTAATAGCTCTTTCTAAAACATCAACACAATTTAGCTTGAATTATAATGGAGATTGTTTGCATCATTGACTATAAGCTTATATATAATTATGAAAATGAATTATGCCGTTAATTTCACTTTGTGCAGGTTTTGAAACACAATGTGACTCCATCTCTACTATCGTCTATTCTGAATGACATCTATTTGTATGAAGCTTTCATGAATATCGCTCGCCCTAGGTTTAAAGTAAGTACATTTATTCATCTAATCCAATTATAGTTGCTTCATAATCTTGCCTATTTTGTCTGAACATCTGTTACGGAATTATATATTATATATCTCTTAGCTTTTTAGTTGAAATCTTATGCACTCTATGAATTAATCTTTTTTGAATTCCGTTTCTTACGAATTAACAAGTCGACAGTGGTGATTGATATTTGTGCAGATGATTTTATATTGAATCTTTCATGTCCACTCTCCCAATTTCATTTCTGCCATCTTGATATTATATTCATTGATCACAAATGTTGATCATTTTTAGATTTATTTGGAGAAATGGTAATTATACCTAACCTTTTTAAATAAAACAATGATTATTCAATAATTGAAAACTGTTTACTAATTTTACACTTCATCCCACAGAGGCTGTTGTCGTTTAAGAAACCAATAGATATTAGAAAAGTTATAGTAAAAATTAACAAGCTATCCGAGAGGGATAGGTTCTTCTATTTGGAAAACGAAGAAGATTCTGTATCTCTCCAATTTTATATTGATTTCAGGACAAGAGCTTGGTTAAGGTGATTTTTAAACAAGAATTGATTCAAAATGGTCAATAGTAATTAATCAAAGGAATTTGTTTGAAATTTCAAAAGAACATTTAACTATATACTATAATAGTATATTTTTTATTTGTGAGTTTACCCTCAGAGCCATCTATCGGAAGAGAATTGGAGCAGACAAAGAAATACCTGCTTACCCTCTAGATAATGATGGCAAAGATGGAAGTACGGAACTGATGGTAAGAAAATGAATAAATTTTAACTGTAATAAAACATATCCGTGAATTTTGTAAGCATTATTATACTAACCCACTTTGTAGGTGAGTAAAATGGAACAGTTGGAGCAAAAACTGGAGTCCCGACTAACAGAGTTGTCAAGAAATCAAGAAAAGTTGGAGTCCACAATGAAAGAAAATCAAGAAAAGTTGGAGTTTCAATTGAAGACACTGATCGAGAATCTGCAACAATGAATGTTTCGATATCTGGATTCGAGTGTCTAATTGGTTAGACATCATCGCACTCTAAATTGCATTATTTGAGCTACTCCCAAGAGCACGACTCCTAAACTAATTGCAGAGCTCAACATACACCTTCAAATCCCAGTTTCCACATAAAACGCTCATCGAAAACTGCACAAATTTTGATTTCACTGAAGAGCTTAAAGGGGCAGTTCAGTCAAAATCAAACTATCGCCAAATTGGTCCTAAATTGATTTAGTATATTTATTTATGTAACATTAGAATATTCGTTGATTTTAGAAATTTTTATATAAAAAGTATATTGTAAATTAGTGGCGCCATCTATGGACTGCGGTGGACCGCGTAACTAATCATTGTACCTAGTACGTAAACAAAATGATAACCAGTCCCAGACTTGAATCGGTTATTAACTTATGAAAATGGTGAAAAGAATTTGTGAAATTGAAAACTGTCCTTCGAGTCAATTAGATTTAGTTTTGAAAAGAAAACCATCTCTTCATAAATTACCTGTTAATACTGCTGATAGAAAAATTGTTTACATGTTATCAGCTGTAAAATGTAAACAAATAGTACAGAGTGGTGGCGCCATCTTTAGGAGGACGCAGGAACTAAATCGAATTTATAAAATATGATATATATCGCTTATTATATTTTTTTCAACCGTTTAATTCTACAAGAATGTTTTATTCTTACTAAGTGATCGTTCAACATTAATATTATGAAAACAAAAATTGACTGAACTGCCCCTTTAAGAGAGTGTCCATTTTTGTCTAACTGCTGTATATCCAGATAGGTAGTCATGGTAATGTCCCTCATAATAATCTATGGCCACCATGTGCTTATCTCTGGTTACTCTATTACACAAAATATATGGATGCAAAAGGTATTTATTATTAAGAGTGCAAACTTTCAAACTCATATTACTGGTGTAGTGTCAGTGAATTTTCATTCCATGCATGTAATAATTTTCTTGTTTGTCTTCACATTATTCGATTGTAAAAAAAATAATATATTGTTACGAATAATTTAAAAGGAAGTAATTTAGGGTGATAATATGGATTCATTTTCTTTTCTATATATAACTACGGTGGTGAAGATAGGACTTTGTACATAAAGCCATATTCTTTTCTAACTGCTTCTTAGAGTCATTTGCTATTAATATTCTTTTGAAGTCAGTTATATTGTGTTTGGTCCCGAAACAGACGGTAAGCAATTCAATTAATCAATTAAAAGATAAATATTATTACACATATTTATAGTTTGCTATGCCAGTGTCCTGGGTTTGATTACAGAAGAGGAAATTAGATTTTTAATATTCTTTTGTTTTAGTTTTTTCTTTTATTTTTTGTCTCTGATGTGACTGAAGGGGTGCTAGGACGTTTCATTACTGGACATTTCGTACCCGGACGTTTCGTTACTAGGACGTTTCGTTACTGGACATTTTGTACCCGGACGTTTCGTTACTAGGACGTTTCGTTACTGGACATTTCGTACCCGGACGTTTCGTTACTAGGACGTTTCATTACTAGGACGTTTCGTTACTAGGACGTTTCGTACCCGGACGTTTCGTTACTGGACATTTCGTACCCGGACGTTTCGTTACTGGACATTTCGTACCCGGACGTTTCGTTACTGGACATTTCGTACCAGGACGATTCGTTACCGGATTTTTCGTTCTGAATCGCTACGAAAGATTTTTAAAATTTAAATTGAGTTATAGACTAAAAGCTATACAAATCCTATACATTATAAATTATAAATATGTACTGAATTTTTTTCTCCTATGCTGAACCAATTACCAGAAATTTTAAAACATATTAGAAAAGAGTACCTGTATAAGAATAAGAATAAAGAGTTGAAACTTAAATTATATAGTCTAATATGATCGAAAATGGTTATAAATATCGCAAAATTGCGGAAGGTTATGTTTTTTTCATTAAGTTATTTTCATTCGGTAACTTGTAACATCTGTTAATTTGAATATTACCCTAACGTTGAATTTTTTCGGAAATATGAAAAACAAAATATTTCCCCAATGTAGGCAGTAGAGCAAGCTCCGAGTTCTCGGACTGAACCACATTTTCGATTATGTGATGAAAATTTAGATATAAATTATTGTTATATAACTTCTATATCAGTTGGTATCCATGATATTTTCACTTCTAAATTTTCTAATGAAAGATATTAAGAGATGATTGTTAATTTTAATACCTCTGATTGTAATCAAGATATAACCAAACGAAAAAAAATATGTTTAAAAAATAGACATTAAATTTAAAGTAGTATAAATTTACAATGTATGAGATTGGTATAAAA
This sequence comes from Caprella mutica, assembly GCA_947561585.1. Classification (NCBI taxonomy): domain Eukaryota; kingdom Metazoa; phylum Arthropoda; class Malacostraca; order Amphipoda; family Caprellidae; genus Caprella; species Caprella mutica. Next base: position 75,943 of record CANNZV010000463.1, on the reverse strand, counting down.
TTTAATCGGCAACCCATTTAATCGTCCTGGTAACGAAACGTCCTGGTAACGAAACGTCCTGGTAACGAAACGTCCTAGTAGCGAAACGTTCGTTAACGAAACGTCCAGGTACGAAACGTCCTGTAACGAAACGTCCGGTAGCCGACTGAATGTAACCCTTTAATTTAATGAGTCACTTGGATTATATATTAACTGGTTAAATTCCAATGATTCTTCAATTAGTTGTTTGATTTCTGTTTATTTTCATTGTTTGGTTATTTTTTTAATTTGCCTTACATTTTTGTTACATTGTTCTAATATTTCTTCTACCTCTAAATCTATTCAAGAACATTTTATTATATTTTAAATACATATTATTTAGCATATCTATTTTTTCCACCTCTAAACCTAATCAGATAACAAAACACAATCAATCGATCACTACAGTGAAAATTTTACTGATTTATTAAAGATGGCGAAATAAATGGACGGTTTTTTTAGTTTAATACTGAAAGGATAATAGAAGGTTTTAGTACATTATAATTATGAACAAGAAGAACCAAATTCAATGTATATTTTATCTTGAGAAATATTTTAAAGGTCCTCTCTACTTTAAATTTAAATTTCACTAGAATTGCTTTGAATTTGTAGAACTAAGGTCACAGTTAACAGAAAAGAAATTTATCAATAATCAAATATTAGATTTGTAATTAAATAATAAAGAAAATATCCACAATCAACAGTCAGTGTCCGACGTTTCTATTAGATTAAATAGATTTAAAAGAAAAATAAGATGGATGGACAAACTTTGTCTCGGATTATCGTGAATTTAATGGCGATTAGGTTATAGGTGCACTTTCAGGTACCAAATGAAGTTTTAGGATAATGGTATTTAGGTAACTATATAACTAGTCAGCAATGATATATCTCTCAACTTTGTTATCATTTTGATTCATTTTAATATGTCCAATGTCCAATGGAAAGGATGTCCACTATCCAGTGACGATGAGATTAGTACTGCATGCCGCTGCAATATTCCGAAAATATCCTGTGACGAATATCGCGGGTACGTTACCGGGACATCATAGATTGATATCGTGACACTGAGGGGAGCAACAATCAGCTGACAATTCTAATAACAATCACAGGTCAATGTAAGAGCTATATTTCTGTTTCATAATTCATAAAATTACAAGGCAAAGCTCACCAATGAGAACAGTCACTCACAGTAGAGTAAAATACATGCAATATTACACTGGTTAGTGTGAGAGTGACTGTACACAGCTTTGGCTGAAGATAAGCAATTTATTGTGATAACTTTCTTCTCTTTACTCAGATAAAACTTCCTCTGGATGTAAATGAACTATTTTGTTCTATTTTAGTTTCATTATCTAATTTAGCTTGATTTTTGATTATTAATCTTTAAGTTGTGAAAAAAGTTACTGTTTTTAATGAAATATGAAAAATAAATCAAGGAGAACGATGGTTCACCCTTCGTTTTTCTCAAATTTTTGTTGATATAATTTAAGTTATTGGACGGTTCAATATTTTCAATCCTATTAAAATAATATATAGTAATAACTGTTTTTATTTTTAATTAAGAATACCTGGTACCTGAAGTTAAAAATTAATTAATGAATCCACTTAATTTTTCATTATATAATGATTAAGTTCGAAGCCAATATAAATAAATACTAACATCAATTTTCATTTAACGCAGCATTGTAGTATATATGCTATAACAAAAAAAAAATGATTTCCATAGTTAATTGAAGTTTGATTTCAGCTTTTTTTTTTAACTTCTCTTTTGATCAGAGAAGTTGATGGTCACAAATAATGTAGCAACTAGTAAGGAATTACCAAAAAGTGACACCAAGGAGCTTCACCCAGCAAGTTCGGCTAACTAAAAAAAGAGAGATAATACTACTAACTACTAGAGGTTTTATTTTTCCAACTTCAGTGGCGTTATAATAAAACTAAAAGATAGCTTTACAGCGCAAACAACTTAGTAAAATTATAGATAAATATGAAAAAAAATTAATTCATTAATATTGTTTATAAAATCATATAAGCAACCAAATGATAATAAAACTTCTTATTCGTTGATTGGTTCTATTCATTGATGACATTAATTGAGTAATAAAGATTCATGACGTTGAAGGAATACAGCGTTACCATTGGATCTAAAAGGGATGGGCGGAGTTTCTCAGATTATTCTGCACTAATTTCACTTGCAGTAAATACAGTTGCGCTAATTACATTTGCGGTAATTATTTTAGCAACAATTGTGTGGTTTGAAATTAGTTGTTATATATAATTAAATTATTGGTAATTATACGTTTTGTTTATAATTAATTTATCGTTAATTATATTATCGTATTTGTTTGCTTCCCAATTATATTACTCATAATTAAAAATTTTGAAATTAAAAATTTCCTAATTTTTTTGTTGACTATTATTTTACCTCTAATTAATATTGTTTTAAATATTTTCTCTAATTTTATGAGTTTCATAATTATTTCTACCGTTTTCTATTTATATTATCACTATTTCATCGTTTACATATTGTAACAGGAAGCTACAAACAGAGAGTAAATTAAATACTCGTTTCTATGATAACAATATATTAATAAATCTTTTCATAGATTATCTGTAATTACAACACCTAAGTTAATTAATGATAATAGATAGGGTACATATGGTCAAGATTGTACCTACGTTAGACTACTGGAGACACTACTGTGAGTTTGAACTCAGTCATAAATCACAGGGAAGGAGAAATAAAGAGAGAATAAGAGGAAGGCTGTAACTAAGACTTGTTGGTTGATCACTGATTTTTAACATAAATCTGTGAGTTCATCCAATCAATAATTACAGAAAAGGGGAAAAAGTAGGCTCGATCTCAATCAAGTGATACTAGAGGGAAAGGTAAGATGAAGAAGGTTCAACCTCGATTGAATTCTCCAAGAGAGGAAAGGTAAGATGAAGAAAGTTCAATCTCGATTGAATTCTCCCAGAGGGGAAAGGTAAGATGAAGAAAGTTCAATCTCGATTGAATTCTCCAAGAGGGGAAAGGTAAGATGAAGAAAGTTCAATCTCGATTCAATTCTCCAAGAGGGGAAAGGTAAGATGAAGAAAGTTCAATCTCGATTGAATTCTCCCAGAGGGGAAAGGTAAGATGAAGAAAGTTCAATCTCGATTGAATTCTCCAAGAGGGGAAAGGTAAGATGAAGAAAGTTCAATCTCGATTGAATTCTCCAAGAGGGGAAAGGTAAGATGAAGAAAGTTCAATCTCGATTGAATTCTCCCAGAGGGGAAAGGTAAGATGAAGAAAGTTCAATCTCGATTCAATTCTCCAAGAGGGGAAAGGTAAAATCAATGAGGAATAAGTATTCCCAACTTATTTTCCTCCTATTTACCAAGTTTATTGAGGGTTAAGTATTCCGACTGAGTTTCGTAATTTTATATTATAAATTCTAGAGTCATATCCTATTCAGACTGTGAAGATTCAATCAAATTTCATCTTATTTCAATAAAATCCTAAAGACATATTTTATTACAATAAACAAATATGATGTAACACTAGAATAAATAATAAATATGCAAAAAATAACATATATGAAATAAAAAATCATATAAGACCTCCAAAAATATATTCTATGGGTAACTAGTCTATTTATTAGGTTCATCTTTTTCATATGGAATTAAAGAATTTCTGTATAAATATTACTTAACAGGTAACATGAGTACCTACAAAAAGTATAATATAATATGTAACAACATTCTTAGATACATAATCACATGTAAAGGGTATTTTAAGTCATTAAAAATAGTTAAATCGCATCTAACTGATGCACAGAATATAGCATTTTTACTAAGAACTTCTAAATGCAAACAAGATGATTAATTTTTCCACATCACATATAATCTAAAGACTAAATGCAAGCTTAAGAAACCTAATATAAATAAATATCTCAAGTGATATACATTTTAATAGTTTTTATAATAGTTAATAAACTTTGGATAGATGCGCACAGCGTACAATAGGTGGGCATGAAATCGACTGATCTTTTAAGCTAATAATATGGTCTATATTTTGTATATCAGCCTGTTATGGAACATTTATTATTAAATATAGTCTATATATTAACTTTGTAGTAGTTTAGATTATTCAATAGATTGAGCAATGGTTATTGACTATATAAAGAAGGAATTACTAGGAGTGTTATAAAGTAATTTGTTTACTACTCTCAGTCATTCTGAGTGCAGTACTCGGTTAATTTATTTGTTTTATCACTTCGATATAAAGATTGCATATGTGTTATGACACCTAATTCATTCATTTATTATTGTAGAGATATCTTAAATTGTTGGTTAATATTTAGAATGATCATATTTAATATTTTAAAGTGTTTGAAAAGTATTTTAATTTTATAATGAAAATAAACAAAAAAAAAGTATTGTAAATTTGACGTCCGTTAATATATTAGTTTATCTTAATTATTTTACCCGTAATTGAGCCCTTCCCGTCTATTGTAATGAATGGTTGATTCTTGTTTCATGTACATAGCAACATTGGGATATAATTCAATAATTATTTTACAACATATATTAATAACTAGTTAGTTTGTTTTGCATTATTTCCAGTAACGATTAGAATTTGAAGAAGGAATATCAGGGCAAGATATTAAGCTAGCTCTTATTAATGCATTAACCCTATGACAACTAATTGGTCATTGCAACAAACTATGTACAATCTCCCTCTTCCTGTGAGAGTCTCTTCTACCACCAAGAACATATAATTAACTACAAGCATATCCCGCACATCTAAAAGAGCGAAGTATGTTTGTAGTTCAATTCATAGATGGTGTTTTCCCCGTAACTCATTGGATCAAGACCTTCTCGGATCGTCATCAGGCACAATTGAGAGTTAATTTCTCTTCAGAAAGATGAAGAAAATGATTAAAATCAATTTCACTTACACCATTGAAAATTGAAATATTAATTCAAACTTGGTTAATGGTATTCGCTATCACTTCCAATATGAATAAATAAATAAATAGACATGTAAATCTTGTATTAGCTAATGTATAACCGACTACATGTGACCTTACCGTTCTCTATTATCCCACGCTGTGGGGTATTGCCGGATGCAAACTTTTATCAATACTAGTGGTCGATCGTGCCATCAGAAATTATAATATCTTCATCTTTTTATCATTAAGAATACAGTTCTTCATACTAACTGTAACTGACTGAATACGATCATATGAACAGTAAACGATTTTGTAAAAGAATAATTTTGTGAAAACAGATCGTAAAAGTTCAAATCATGTAACAATTATTAAAACTAGCTAATATTTCTAACTGAATAGAGGACATTTAATTAACTATTAAACCCATTTATTGAACTGATATCAAAATATTTTCGTATCCATTGAATCAGCTCAGCAGCTCGTTATGAGTATTATTTGGATTTTTGTGTGACGGACAGACAGATAAAGAAAATTTGTTTCTACAGTAGAGGACAGATTTGTTAACATATTTCTTAGTGGTTTCTATAAGGGTGTTGGTATATTCAAAATTTCTGTTGACCACAAGTTGAAAGAACCTAAAACATCTATGAGTAAGTAAATAATTGTTAATAATAACTAGAGCTAGGACATTGGGGCACTTAAAAAAGAGCAGTAGTAGCGGTCAAAACGACCACTTGTAGCGCTATAAATGTGCAGTAGGAGCGATAGAAAAGTGCATTTGGGGCACTTTTCGGGGCATTTGGGGCACTTATCGGGGCATTTGGGGCAATTATCGGGGCATTTATCGGAGCATTTGAAGCACTTATCAGTGCATATGGGGGCAGTTATTGGTGCATTTGAGGCAGTTTATGGAGTGTTTCATGCACCGAAAGAAAAAAGCGTGTTAATATCAGAGTAAGAATTTTAACGAGGTTTTGTTTTGAAGAGTTTATGGATGAAATATGCACAAGAATTATCTTTAATTTTTATCCATAAATAATTCATTTTGAAAAATCATTATGTAAATATGTAAGGCTCAAAAGTATTGTGCAATACTTGAAAAAACATAAGAAAAAGAACAATAGATGTTGAAACCAAAATGAATGTATAAAGTACATATAATAATTGGAATCTATATTGAGTCTATAATGTTACAGAAAATTTTAGCATCAAATGTTGTTGAAGTTTATTATCAAGATAAAACCATTACTTCCTTAACATTTTTTTTACACTTCATCGTCTATCTGACCAAATATTTCAATAAAAAGAATAATCTCTATTTCCATGGAAGTAACAGGGGCACTAGCAATAGCGGGAAACATCTTAGGGAGTCAATTCGGGAAATATTTCAGTCTGTTTTCTTCACTACGCCTTGCAAAACATTCAACTCAGTATTTACTTACTCAAACAAATGTACGAAAAAATATGGTATGTAAAATAAAACAAAGATATTAGCAGCTAAATAGATATGAATTACGTGAAAATCGAGGGTTAATATTAGAATAGTTACACCTCTTTTTAATTTTTATAGAACTTTTCTAATCAAAGAAAATGTATAGGAAAAGGGTAACAAAATTAAATTATTAAAAAAAACTGAACAACAATACATTAACTCATTAAGTGAATATAATCAAATTAAATCAATGCATGACTAGATTAATGGTAGACATAGAATATATTTGTTAAACCATATAATTTAAAGTTGTCATTGTAAGAGCTACATGGCCCTTATAGATCGGATATTTTTGCACGATAAAAGATCGTCCGCTGTACGAGCATTACCTGTAACATGATTTCTCTTCAACATTTGAAATTAGTTAACTATCAAAAAATAATTACGGATACAATTTCTTTGACTGTACCTAGGAAATAGCACACAAACACATACCCTGGTATTTCACTGAATCTATCTCTCTATCAATATCAAATTCGCATTTTAATCTATTTTTAGTTTAAGTATATTTATACGAACTAATTATTGGTAATATGAAGGATGGGGAAAGAAATGTATAAATTAAAAAGATTACCTAAATAAACAGTCTCAGCAATCACTGGTAGATAACTATGTGAAATTAGTTCGATCATTCACGTTTAAGCTCTATGAACCATTAAATACACTTAAAAGTGCAGTTGTCCACCCGGTAAGAATGATACAGTTATTTGACATTACTCAATCTTGGTGCGCAATAGAAGTCAACCAGAGTACATATGGAGCATTTTGGGGCGTTTTGAGCATTTTGGGGCGTTTATAGCGTTTGGAGCATAATGGAGCATTATGAGCGCTAGTGGCATTTAACTTATAAATGCTCCAATGTCCGAGCCTTAATAATAACATTTCAAAGAAATTCAAAAGTACCTTCACTGATCATAATAACTAACAAAATCTATTGCTGTATTTTGTAATATAATTAGTAGAGATAAGATGAAACCTACTCAATACATATATTGAGTTATATGTATATAACTCAATACATATATTGAATTATATACAAGGGACACATTGTTTCAAAATGTACAATAACACAGAAGTATAGAAATGTTCAGCTTTCAACAGAATAACAGTATGAATTTGTTTTAATTATGAAGATACGTACAATGATATTATACATTTAATTGAAGAAAGAACTCGTGTAAACATACATTGTAAAGACAGTTTTGAATTATAATTTTTGGAAAATCTGAGATATATACTATTTTAAGGTATGTTTTGCATGCACCGATTGTTTCGATTATCGTTCACTGATCAACGCCCACCGATTATTACTGAACACTAGTGATTATCGTGGAGCACTATAGTTTAATGTATTCCTACTGCTGGGTGATCATCGTCGAGCTATGATCACAAAATCCACTGTACGCAAAACGTACCTTAAGCCATAAATGACGGGTGTGTCATAAAAAAAATGAACAAAACTTATTATATTTCTAATCATGTATTATAAATCAGTTAAGGCAAATAATAAATAACATGGCAAATACTCCTGTTTAATAAGTAGACTGTATAACTCACGTAGACTGGGTACAGGCATACATTTCAATACATTTGTCATTGAAAGCAGTGGGAAAAGGAAATCCTTCTACCAAGGGGGCGAGAATCACTACCTTTAATTTCTTCAGTTGCCTTTTGTCTGAGTCATCCTATGTATATCTGTGTAGATATATTATTTCAACGCTGTACATTCATGCTGCACTGTATGGTTATTTATTTATCACTTAAATTTCATGTATTCAGTATTATACAGGATGTGATCATGTCAAAATATATTTTTAATCATTTTTAGTCTTTTTGTTGGTGAAGATAAATGAATTTAACAGCCGGGAAGCAACGATATCTCCACAGTCTTGAAAATAGAACTGGTGAAGAGAGATAGGACTGGAGAGACTGGGGTGATAAACTGTATCTGCCTGAGGTATCTATCCTATATCTGCCTGAGGTATCTACGCTGTATCTGCCTGAGGTATCTACCCTGTATCTGCCTGAGGTATCTACTATCTACCCTTTACCTACTGAGGTATCTACCCTGAGCCTGCCAAGAACCATCTGGTTGATTTTTTGGAGCGATACGATCAGAGGGCAAGATCAAGGTATTTTATAACTTAAAACCTCAAAAAAGTATTCAACCGAATTGACTGAAATTTAGTGAGACGATTGGTACTCATCCACAAGTCCGTTTTTTAGATTTGGGGAGCAATAAGTTCAAAGATCAAGGTCAATTATCTGAAATTTTGTGGGATAATTGATAAGAACGGGTAAAAGGTCAAGGTCATTTGAAACTTAAGGCAAATTATTGGATGGTCAAGATCATCAATTACCTGGAGCGAAGGTATCCGCTCGATCTACTAGTGGCTGTCATCTAGTTACGTGTGTACCCTTGTGGTTTTTTTCGAGAACTGACTCTAGACTTTCAGATCATGTGAATATTTATCCCTACAGAAAAATTGTTTATTCATTATTTACATAAATTTGTAACTGATTTAAAATTTATTCATCAATTACACAGGAAAAATTTGTTCTTTAATTTGCTAAAATATAACAATATATACACTATTCTGCAATTATAGCCTAATGGTACAGCATTCGGAAAGTGGGAACCTCGCTTTGTATGATGATGTGTCTATCCTAGGAATGATAGGCCGGGTATGACAGAGAAAATGAATTCCTAGCGATTGACAGTCTTCAGAAAATCCATATATAAAACTATTTATTTCCTCAAGCACATCTATAGGTGTGTAGAATATGGGGATAGGACAATTCGTCGCCGGACGATTCGTCGCCTGGCAATTCGTCACCTGGACAATTCGATCCCGGACAGTTCATCGCCGATTCTCTTAAAAATATGCAAATTCTAGGCAGCAATATTTCAGATTTGAGACATGAAAATTAACGAAATTTACTCCAAATTTTATATTGTGAGCTACGGCCTTCGAAAAATATATTTTATTATTTGCATCGTAATTGCTGATCACATTTAAGATATGGTTATTCTTATGCTGTATTTTCTTTTTTGATGGATTTTAGCACTTTGAGAATGTTATTGACACTTAGCAAAAACTTCATTTTCTTCTCTATATAAATGTAAAGCATCAATGAAAACCCACAAATTTGGATGACGAGTTCAACGAATGACGAGTTCAACGATAGAACGATCCTTTTCAAAAAAATATTATTATAATAAAAATATATATGTATTAGTTCAATTTGTAATTATCAATATATTATAAGGTTCATTATACCAACCACTTATTTTGTTGAAAAAAAAGATCCCTTCAAATGAATAATTAATATTCCACCAATTATAATCATATCTCTTTTATTTTACCAATCGGCGACGAATTTTCCCGGAACGAATTTTCGTGGGATGAATTTTCCGGGGACGAATATTTCAGGCGATGAATTGTTCAGGCGACGAATTGCCCAGGCCACGAATTGTCCGATGACTATTTGTCCGAATACTGACGCTTTGTACCTGGAAATTTCATTACCAGGACGTTTCGTTAATATGATGTTCTGTTACTAGGATGTTTCGTTACTAGGACGTTTCGTAATAAGACGTTTCGTTACTCGGACGCTTCTTTCTTGGACGTTTCAAACTAGTACGTTTCGTTACCAGGACGTTTCGTACTAGGACGTTTCGATGCCAGGACTTTTCTTTATCATATTTTTTCCCATGCAGACGAACGATTTATTTTTATTGAAGTTGGTTACAGACTACAATTCTTACTAATCATATTCGTTATAAATGGGTCTAGGAAAATTGATCGAAAGCAATTGATCGAATGGAAAATTGATCGAATGGAAAATTGATCGGAAGGAAAATTGGTCGAAAGGAAAATTGGTCGAAAGGAAAATTGGTCGAATGGAAAATTGGTCGAATGGAAAATTGATCGAAAGGAAAATTGGTCGAATGGAAAATTGATCGAATGGAAAATTGATCGAAAGGAAAATTGGTGGAATGGAAAATTAATCGAACGGAAAATTGATCGCACAACAATTGATCGAAAGGAAAATTGATCGAATAGATCATGCAGCTTCATTTTTTTCTTCTATCTGTGAGTGCAGTAACCGGTTTTTATAGTGTCCCTTTTTGTTACATTCCTTGCTAAGTGACTGCACTCACAGAGTAGATTTTCCAGATCCATGAGCATTGTCACCGACAGTGTTAAGTGACATTGTTCATGAATCCACTTTCCTTTCTGACTGCTTCTTACTATCTCTTGTATTTAATTCCTTTTTGCCGTCAGTGAAATGGCTATTGGTTCCGAAACAGACATTAAACCTACTAAATTAATTAATTATTTAACTTTCAATTCACAAGTTATCTAGAAATTTCTAAATTCTAGAACTAATAAAACTTAGAATTCTTCAAATTAAAATATATTTCAAAGCATATAATTCTCTGTTATAGATAAGCAGTTGATTGAAGAAATGTTATACATAAATTATTATTATATATTGTTATTAAACCTATTATTATTATTATTATATATAAATCATGGTAACAAGATATACTAGCTATAATATATTGCAAGTAAGTTTCTCTGGTAATCCATGGTTTTAGTTATCATTGTCAATTAGTGTAAATAGATCCAATATCATTTTCGATCAATTTTGTTTCGGTCAATTCTCCATTCGATCAATTGTTGTGCGATCAATTTTCCTTTCGATCAATTTTCCATTCGACCAATTTTCCTTTCGACCAATTTTCCTTTCGATAAATTTTCCATTCGACCAATTTTCCTTTCGACCAATTTTTCTTTCGACCAATTTTCCTTTCGATCAATTTTCCATTCGATCAATTTTCCATTCGACCAATTTTCCATTCGATCAATTGCTTTCGATAAATTGCTTTCGATCAATTTTCCGGATCCCGTTATAAATATACTAGTGTACTTCTCCGTTAAAAATATCGGGGTTATAATGACTAAATTAAATTATAAGACCTCGTAGTTAAAGATCATTACCCTATACGCTATCCTCAAAAACTGCTAGTAGAGAATTCATCAGAGAGTTGATCGAAATTCTTTTATCGAAAGCATTTGATCGAATTGAGTATCAATAGAACTGATAATTGATCGAATGGAAGATTGATCGAATGATGAATTGATCAAATGGTGAATTAATCGAATGGAAAATAGGTTAATTAAAATTGATCGAATAAGAATTGAACTCACAACAATTTAACGAATGGATAACTGATCGCACGAAAATTGATCAAAAGGAAAATAGATCGATTCATTCTAATCAGACGATGATCACTATACCATGGATAGCCAGAAAAACCGTGTCCACACAATTCATCGCGTGGACAACTCGTTGTATAAAATTGTCGAAACAATTCTTTGTAGACAATTTGTTGCTGACAATTCGTCGTGGATAATTCGTCGCGGACAATTCGTCGCTAGCAGTTTTCTATATTTTTTCTAGATTCAAATATATTTATTTTTAACACAAATTCAACACAATTTTATACCATTTTTTTAATCCTTCAAATTTCATACAAAATTTTGATTTGGTTTGACTTGAGGTTTTAAGACTTATATAAATTACTCGTATTGTTGATACCAAGTCTTGATATTATTTTATTGTTTTTATTTATTTCAAATGTTTAATAATATACTTCAAAATATGGAAAAAATAATTAAAAAAAAAAAAATTGTATTGTAGATACCAAGTTTTGTACATATTGTATTATTTATTAGTTTGGAAATTTGAAAGAAACGGACGGCCTTTAAATGCCGAAATGAAACAGGAAACAAATTAATAATATGAAATATGGTGAAAGGGAAAATATGGCAACGAATTGTCCGCGACAATTTGTCGACGACGAATAATTGTCCGCAACGAATCGTCTAGCCCTCAGAGAATCATACCTGCAACATATTACTGTTGGTTGATAACATGTCATGATTTGTATAACATAAAATAATTTCTTTAATCAACTGTTTTGCTTTTACCAAGAATTGGAGAACTCTTAGTTTTAATAGTTTAAAAGCTATTAAAAATTTTTATAGTTCAAAAATGAAAGTTAAAGAAAAAAAAGAAAAAAATATATTCATTTATATTGCATATTGAAATATGATCGTATTTTATAGATACTCTCATTATATCCTCTAGTATGTCTGTGGCTGCATTATTTTGTTCAAACTAATTGGAAACAATTGAAAAATATCAGTAAAGTAAATACGTATTGAAGATATCGTTTATAAGTAACTTTTACAGGGTGGCACAAGAAAAAGGAAATCCATTTTTAAACTATATAGTTTACTTTATAAACTACAAAAGCTAGAAATTTTCTAAAAACAATTTTATTCGATTACTTTTTCTGCATCTATCATGATAAACTATTATAAGTAACGAATTGAACATCCTACAGCGTATTAAAAAAAAGTAAATAAAAAAGGCTTGCGCGAGCACGAAATACACAAATTTCATAATAGGGATAATTTATTTCCATATGGTAGTAGTAGAAATATAATCAAATCCTACAATTTTACATTCAATTAAAGTTTTTTTATTGACTCTTTCAATCATGGAAATACATCTTCATCACCAATCACGATATCTTCTACAAAATGGGCATTTCTTTGCAGAAACCAATTTGCAAAATTATTTAGACTGTGCGGTAAATCAGTTTCAAGAGTTCGAGCCTTAATTACATGCTTCTTCAAAGAATAATATCTTAAATCATGTTTAACAGTTCGGCGAAATGTCTCTTAAATGATATCTAATCCTTACCTTCTGATTTACATTTTTGTATTCTTAATATGCTGTTCATGAAAAAGATTAATGTCTTGATGTGTTCATTCTTTTCTCCTGAGACATGATAACTTTTTGTTCAAATTTAAGGTGGTTTCTTTAGTTTTGAACTTATTAACATTCGTCAATATGGTTTTATAGTTGATGGAAATCTTTCCAGAAAGTGTTGTTCAAAATGTGGTTGAACCTGCGTAAAACTTCCAGTGTTTAAAAAGATTTGTCACAACAAAAACCCTTTGTTCTTTTGAAAACTGCATTTGGAGGGTTTCGAATAGGAGATACAAATTAACAGCGAACTTATTTTTATAAATATATAAATTTTATCTTCAAAAACCAAATTTCATATGGTAATTATTTGTTTTATTTTATCTTAGTTTTTACGAAAAATAGTAGAATTTAATGTTTTTACATCCATATAAAATGAAATATACTCTTATGATTTTTTTTTCATAAATTTCGTGTTCGCGCATGCTCTTTTTATTTACTTTTTTTCAAATTCGCTGTAGGATGTTCATCGTAACTTATAATAGTTTATCATGATAGATGCAGAAAAAGTAAACGAATAAAACTTTGTTTTTTAGAAGATTTCTAGCAAAATAAACTAGTTTGAAAATGTACCCTGAAGTACATTTAAAATCATTGTTATTATAAACTAGACAATGCAAATAATATTTTTTTCTGAATCTGCTAGTTTCGAAAGAAACTGAAAGTCTTGTTTTGTTGTATACAGGTTTTTCCTTCCTCCTTAGGGTTAAGTAACTGATTCGCCTACAATCGATCTATTTTCCTTTCAATCAATTGTTGTGTGATCAATTTTCCATTCGACAAATTTCCATTCGACAAATTTTCCATTCGAGAAATTTTCCATTCGAGAAATTATCCGTTCTACCAATTTTCCAATCGATCAATTGCATGCTTTCGACAAATTGCCTTCGATAAATTCATTGCTGATAATTTAGACACTAAATTTACAAAAGGGCAAAACACGGACAAAAAAGAGTGTTACAATTATAAGAGGGTAGAAATAAATTTATAGGGTGAAAAAAAAATATAGTTTAACAGCATTTCGAAGAAATGCCAATGGAACTTTTTAATCGCAGAGATTAATAATGATAGTTAATTTTAATACCTATGACTATGGTTAATATAGTAGAACCAGATACTAAGCAGATGTATGAAATATTTGTTAAACATTATAATTTAAAGTAGAAATAGAATTGGCCGTTATTTAAGCTTTAGTTAATTTATGTTTTGATTGGTAAGAATTGTAGTCTGCAACCCAGTTAAAAAAATCGTTCTTCCGAGAATGAAAAATATGATAACGAAACGTCCAAGTAATGAAACATCAGACAACGAAACGTCTGGCAACAAAATATCTGGATACGAAATGTCCAGTAACAAAACGTCCAGTCACCATAGCATACTCTACGTAAATATTGCATTTAACATACAGCATACTTTGTCTGTAGCGCGTACAGCCGTACATTGTACAGTGAGAGGTGATTGGTGGAGGGTCGGCTATTGGAACGTATCCGCCTTTTCACACCACATGTGGAAATAAATTTGAAAAATATACCTAAAATTGTTTATAATATTATAATTATATAATTTAAAATAAGTTTTCCTATGTTTTTCCCATATATTGTCAATTAACATCCTGATAAACAAATACATAGTGATAAAAAAAAGTTTTTTCCCATATAATTAACTTGGGGTCTTAAAGTTTAATAATTAAAAGCATGTAGTTTCGGTACTAGGACAGAATGCCTACGGACAAAATGCTTACGGACGAAAAGTCTACGGACAAAATGCCTAACGGACAAAATGCCTAAAGGACAAAATACCTAACGGACAAAATGCTTAATGTGCAAAATATATGAATAAAGAAAATGGAAATTGTAAAATAATGACGTAAAAAAATGCTGCCAAGTGAATAAAAGATTTAACTCCATTTTTAAATAAAAGGGCCGAATAGAAAACATTGAAGTGATATCTGTAATGGAATGGTTATTTGTAAATAAAGAACAGAATACATTATATTGTAATATAACTTATCATAATTGAACATCAAACAATATTTTTTTTAAATTTCTGTAGAACATAAGATAAAAATGTATACTACGTCTCAGTTTCATCTCATAAAGAATATTGAATTTTTTTCAACGGAACTTCTAATACTATAAAGGTAGTTTAATGAAATAAATATTGGCGGCATTTTTTATAAGCAGAGTAGTAAATTGCATGTCAGTACTAATTTATATAAACATTGTAAATACTTAACTTGCTTTAGAACTTAAAAGGCTATAAACATCACTATAGATTGAAGATGATTATAGCTATCTAAAAGATTAAACAATATTCAAAAAATGGAAATAGAGTAAGATGATTATAGATATCCAATAAAAATGGCAAGATGTAGGAAGATTATTTTTTAGAGCGATTTGATAAATAGAGCAAACACTTTAGTGATGAATCACAAGCAGAGTGAAATGAAGTAAGAGAGAGTTTACACTTTTTTACGCTGAGTAAAAAATGTTCATATTCAATGTGAAAGTGATTTAATAAACTATCTCTGACACAAAACTCTTTGTTCCACTTGGTCTAACTTATTTTAAATTTTCGTCCACAACTTCAATATTTGAAATAAGTATAAGTGCATTTTGTCTGTTAGGCATTTTGTCCGTTAGTCATTTTGTCGGCTAGTCATTTTGTCCGTAGGCATTTTGTCCGTAGGCATTTTGTCCGCGCACGATAGTTTCACACTTAAGTCATGAGTGATAATCGTAATTTTTACTACCGCCACTAATAAGATGGGAACTAATGATTTACCATAATTGCAGGCTGTTCATCAGAAAAAATGTCAACATCATCATATGAAGTGATCGAAATGGGTGAGTTAAAATTAAAAAATTCTGCTCTGGAATACCACATGGAACAGTTATATGACATTTAGAGTTTAATGTATTTATAATGATTTACTCAACTCCAGTGATGCTGATGTTGAGTAATTCGGATTTAAGTGAAAGTTCATCCTCGTTGAACTTTCACAGCAGAATCATTTCTATATAAATGTTCAATTCTTTTTATTTAAGAATTGTTGTACAATGTACAGGTATATTAATCTTTCAATTGAATAGATACCGTAGCCTTATTGGTTTAAGGTATAAACTAGTGCTTCTTATACTGATATAAAGTGTCAAACCATTTTTGCTTTGTGTAAAAAGCTCGTATTTGTAGGTTGATTAATAGTCGATTTCCAAAACAATCAAAGAGTTATGATAAACTATTATAGAAAGAGGAAGTATTGGAGCGATTGCAGGACGCTAAGGAAGATGTGTAAAACCTTATTTTGTTTCAGTTATATCATTTCTCCATTAAATTTTGTTTCAGTTATATCATTTCTCCATTAAATTTTGTTTCAGTTATATCATTTCTCCATTAAATTTTGTTTCAGTTATATCATTTCTTCATTAAACTGACGCTAGATTGCCAGTCACGTGACCCAAAAATAACGATTTTAGCGTCCCGCAAGACGCGATACTATTTTGGCCACTGACTCACCACTTGAAAACAATATAATAATAATCCTAACGAAATCATTCCTTTTAAACAAAGCCCGTATACAAGATACTCAAGCTATAATTCCAAATAATAATAATAGTACTAATTTCGTTACATCTCTTTCTTTCTACTCTGAACAATACTAATAACTAAATAATATGTATATTTATTCTTTGTAGTACTTAGGTTGTATAGCTCCTGTTTGTAACCGTGTACTCCGTTTAGGTTGAACGAATGCAGAAGAACTATTGGCTGTTGTTGTACAATCATGTCCGTTTCGGTTGAGAACTATGGTTTCATCATAAATAGTAGAATTTCTCTTTTCATTATTTGTTTCTTCAATATTTATATTTTTGCTTCTTGTTGTCACATCATTTGTCCATTATTAATTTGTTAATACCAATTGTCTTCTGTTCCTTATGTAGTTTCGTCCATTTTCTAGTAAGGTTTTATACTGTCTTATTCCTAATCTTTCAATACATTTTCCTTTTTTCCATATTTTATCTCCTAAAATAACTGGTTCAATTTTAACTACTTGTCCGACTTCTAATGATATTAAATCCTTAGCGTTCTTGTTGTAGTACAATATTTTTTTTTTTGCATTTTCATTTCTTCTTGGGTTTTGTTAAAATCTTCTGGTTGTAAATTTTGTTCTTTTATTGGTAATAAAGATTTAGTTTTCCTATTCATTAATTTTTCTGTTGGAGAAGTAGAATATCCTTCAGTTGGGGTATTTCTCCAAACCAATAATGCCAAATGAAAATCATCACCAGAGTACAAACATCTTTGTAAGATTTACTTGGCAGTTTTAACATAATTTTATGCCTTTCCATTAGATTGATGATGATATGGTGAAGACATTTTGTGGTTAAATTCCCATTTTCGTGCAAATTCTTTTAATTCAGCAGACGTGAACTGTGTTCCTTGATCAGATATGACAGTTTTTAGTGTTCCATATCGAGCAAATGTGCTTTACAGTGAGTTATTATTTATTGGCTGGATATTTTGATTAGCTTATTTAACTCAAAATAGTTAGAGAAATAATTACTTATGATTAAAAAATTCTTATTGTCCCATTGAAATATATGCATTGCAACTTTCTCCCATGGTCTTATTGGTAGCTCATCTTGAATCCTTATTTTTTTTATAATTATTAATATTTCATAATTCTCCACCATGTTTTTATTTCATTTTTTATATTAGGCCAAAACACAGTATCCTTTGATCTTTTAACATTGCTTTCAATTCCCGTGTGGTCAAGGTGAATTTTTTTCAGTGCTTTAGGTCGTAACTCTTTTGGAATAATCAATTATTGTTGTCCTTGATATAATCCATCGTTTTCATAGCTTCATTCGTCTCTGCAATTGAAATAAAATTTAACGTCACTTTCAATTATATTTCTGTCTGATCGCCAGCCATATTGAAAATAACGCTTCAATATTTGAAATGATTTATCTTGCATAGTTTTCTCACGGATTTGTTCAATAAATTTATGTTTTATTAAATGATCTTCACTCAATTTAATTTGTTGAATTTCATTGTTTAACTTATAAACTTGATCTTGCTTATCCGTTGTATTGCCTTCTTTATTGTTTAGATTATCTCTTATTTCTTTAGTATCTCTGCTCAACGTGTCTGCGCTAAGCATAAGTTTACCCGGTACATACACAGGCTTCACATTATACGGTTGTAAGTATAATTCTTTGCAAACGCTTTGGTGCTTTAGTGAGCGGTTTCTTGAAGATACTTTCCAATGGTTTGTGGTCAGTTTGAACAAAAATTTATCTTCCATATATATTGCTCAAAATGTTGACAACCAAATAGAATTGACAATGCTTCCTTTCCTATTTGTGCTTAATTCTGTTCTGTAGGAGTTAAGGCTCTAGATCTAAAAGCAAAAGGCTGTGATTTTTGAAGCAGCAATGTTCCAATTCCTGCCATTGAGGCATCACATTGAGGTGCAATCTCTTCATTGGTTTCGTAATGTCGTAGTATTGGGCTTGAACTAACAATTTTCTTAATTTGTTGATACATTTTTGCATGATGTTCCGTCCAAACTCATTGTTGTTCTTTTATATGTTCTAACTTTCGTAGAGATTCTGTATATTTGGATGTGCGCGGACAGAATGCCTACGTACAAAATGCCTACGGACAAAATGTCTAACGGACAAAATGTCTAACGGACAAAATGACTAACGGACAAAATGCCTAACGGACAAAATGCCTAATGGATAAAAGGCCTAACGGACAAAATGCCTAACGGACAAAATGCCTAATATGCATTTAAACTTAATTCAAGTATGGAAATTGTGAATAAAGATTTGAAATTAGTTAGACCAAGTGGAAACAATGAGTTTTGTCTCAGTGAGAGTTTATTAAATCACTTTCACATTGAATATGAACATTTGTAACTCAGAGTGCTTAGTATAAACACCCTCTTATTTCATATCACTGTGTTTATGATTTATCACTAAAGCATTTGTTCTAGTTATCAAATCGCTTTAAAAAATTAATCTTCCTACATCCTGCCATTTTTATTGGATATCTATAATCATCATCTACTATTTTAATTTTTTTAAAAACATCAATAATCATCTTCTTCTATTTCCATTTTGTTTAAAGACATCTATAGTCATCTCATTTTGTTTTCATTTTTTAAAAAATATCTATAATCATCTTATTCCATTATGATTTTTTTTAAATATTGTTTATTCCTTTAGATAGCTATAATCATCTTCAATCTGCAGTGATGTTTATAGTTGCTTTTGTAATTCTAATGCAAGTTAAGTAATTACAATATTCATATAAGTTAGTACTGATCTGGTTATAAAAAAAGCTGCCAATATTTTTTTATTCAACTACGTTTATAGAATAAATAAAATTCCGTTGGAAAAAATACAGTATTCTTTATGAGATGTAACTGAGACGTAGTATATAATTTTTTCTTATGTTTTACATAAATTTTTAAATTAATTATTTAATGTTCAATGATAAGGTTCATTACAATATAATCTATTCTGTTCTTCATTTACCAATATTTATTCCATTACATATATCACTTCAATGTTTTCTATTCGGCCCTTTTATTTAAATATGGAGTTAATTCTTATATTCACTTTGCAATATTCTTTTACGTCATTATTTTACAATTTCTATTTTCTGAATTCATATACATTATTGTACATTAGGCATTTTGTCCGTTAGGCATATTGAGCGTAGGCATTTTGTCCGTTAGGCATATTGTCCGTAGGCATTTTGTCCGTAGGCATTTTGTCCGTAGGCATTTTGTCCGTAGGCATTTTGTCCGTAGGCATTGTTAGAAATTGAATCATATGAAACAAATATTATATAATATTAGACTATATATATTCAACTCTAACTACTTTCCAATAATAATCTTATATGAATATAAATATTATTATTGTAATTGAATATTATATTATTATATTATATTATTGTATTTGAATATTGTACTTATATTATATTAACATATGTGCATTCTGAGACTATGTGTAAGAGTCAATTATCTTTTTACCTAAATTCTATATACGGATTAACTTGCAATATCTGAATAGTATCTTGATTGCAAATGTTATAAGTAGGAGAATAATTTAGGATTTGAACTATCATTACCTATAATAAAAGTTGGCTATGCACAATTATCTATCTGTTCTGTCGGAGGAGAGGATATAAATTCACCAAATTCATTGGATTAAAGATCACGAAGACTTATAAAAACTCATTAGAGTATTACTTTGTATTACTTAAGAAACTGTAGCCAAGAACTTTAAAATCTAGCAAAAACTTGTAGCATAGTGGATTTACGCTCCATCCTATTCTCTGAGAACCCAGTATAAAAGACTGTGGATTCCAAAGAACCACGTTCTGTTCGTACCTGAGTCTCTTCGCTGTGCATCTAGCACAATCACCTTCCGTCCCGAAAATCCTCTTATCCGAATCGGTATATATTGTGCATAGAACATAGAACATAGTATGTTTTTAAACTGTGCGCGAATCAAAATCTGTATCTTGTAATCCTGTACTTAATATTTTGCGAATAGTAATTCTAGAGAATATATAGAGTTGTTTTATTTTTCCTGATTACTTAGGGAATTTAATTAAACTCGTTGAATTAAAGCTAGGTCAGTAAACACCGACAAACAAACTAGTTTTAAAAGGCATTTTGTCCGTAGGCATTTTGTCCTAGTACCATTTTTGGATATACATGGAAGAAATGGCGTCTACCTTTTTTGGATCAGGCTTAATACCATCTTCTGAGATCACATGTCCTATGTATGTTAACTCTTTAAGTCTTAGTCTCATTTTATCTTTATTCAATTTAATGGACTTTTCTCGACATCTATCAAGCAGTGCTCTTAAGTTTTCTTCATGATTTATTATTGCTTCCTTTTCATTTTCACCCTGCCTTTTATCAGAATGTCATCAGCTACTACAGCAATACCATTTAAACCTTCTAGTTCCTCACTCATACGTCTTTGGTATTCTTTAAGAGCAGAAGATATACCGAATTGCATGACTGTCCAGCGGTAACAACCATATGGAGTGTTAAAGCAAGTTAAAAAACTAGATTTTTTTAGAAATGTGAATCTGCCAAAAACCATTATTGTCATCTAATAGAGAAATTATCTTTGATTTATTCAATTTAGGTAAAATTTGTCCGAATGTGGGCATTGGATAATGGGGCCTCGTTGTGGCTTTATTCAAATCAGAAGGGTCGAGACAAATTCTCAAATCACTATTTGGCTTTTTAACTGTAATCATACTTGATACCAAATCTATTGGCCGATCTAGTTCAATTAGAACTCTTTTTTCTTCCGGATTATCTAAAGTATCTTTCAGCTGTTTTTGTAACGAAAATGGTACACGTCGTGGAGCATGGAAATGGATGCAAGGTGTTATTGATTCGTCCAACTTGATATCATATTCATTTCCAAGCAAACCCAATCCTTCATATAAATCATTCTACTCATTAATATTTACCTCTGCCGTTCCATATTCATTCACTGTTAACACATCATTGTCAATTATTCTCAAAAATCCACATTCTTCGCTGGAAGAACATCCTAATATAGTATCTAGGTTTTCTTCCACAACAATAAATTCGATTTTGTAAATTTTTGCTTTTCCAAAACAATCTAGAGTAATGTTTCCAGATGATTTGACCTCCATTGTATGTTCTCAAATTTGATTTATTATTCATTGGATGGATTTCTTCTACTATATATTTTCTTAATTGATCTCATACTAAAAAAATTACACGTGGCACCACTATCTATTTGCATTTTCACTGGAACATTATTTATTTCCACAGTAATAAATGCTTTATTCTTGTACCATTTATTAATTACTTCATTTACCTTTTAATTACATTCTGTATCCGATGCATTCTGCACCACATTTTCCTCTTAATCAACATGTTTCGCGAAATTAAGTTTCTTTTGTACAGAGCATTGTTTCTGAAAATGATTGGATTTAACGCATGATTGGCATTGCTTACCATTTTTCCGGACAATTAAATTTCTTGTGTTTATGTCCACACTTAAAACACAAATATTTTTCATAAAATGTTCCCATCATTTATTTCGGTACAGCTTGCTTCTTCCACCGTTTTATTGAACTGCTTTGCTGTTATAATTAACAAGACTAACTGCCTTGTCAAAAGTAAGTTTTTTACTGTCAATCTGTACCTGGTCGATGAGCTCTTCTTGTAAGTTCTTACTTTTAATATTTAACACAAATTGATCTCTGAGTGCTTCTTGGGGATATTTATACTCACAAGTTGATACAAGTGTACGTAATGAATTTACAAATTCGTCACAATTTTCTTCAACTTTTTGCTTTCTTTGCAGAAATTTCATTCTTTCAGCCACGATATTAGTCTTATCAGACAGATGTTCATCAAACTTTTTGATTATATCATCAATATTTTCTTTATTTTCACTTTATTTCCATATTAATCCATTGTAATGTTCCATTACATCGCTTCCCCCAACATGGAGAAATGTAGCTATTCTTATTTTCTGGCCCTTTTCATTCACTCCTGAAGCTATATCATAATTGTTCCACTGTTGCTTAAAGTTTTTCCACGATAAGCTGATGCTGGTTGAGTTCTTCAGACTGAAACCTTGAGGATATTGCAGAATTGTAGCAATTTTTTAAAACATTTGCGATTTAAGATACTGACACCATGTAAAAAGCTTGTATCTGTAGGTTGATTAATAGTCGATTTCCAAACAATATAATAATAAACCTAACGAAATCATTCCTTTTAAACAAAGCCGTATAGTGAATACAAGATACTCAATTTATAATTCCAAATAATAATTTATAGTCTATACTCAGACTCTATAGTATAGACTCATAGAGTATAGAGTCCTATACTAATAATTTCCTTAGTGTGTTTATTTATTTATTTGGTGTCCGCATTTACACTATGGGTATTAAACATTAATAATGTAGCTATGTTACGCACGGAATTTATTGACTTGATATTTAAATTCCCCTGTTTTTATTCATTTTTTTAATGTAGCTATTTTATCTATAAAATATGGTATCAGTTTATGTAGAAAAATGAATTTTATTTGAATTCACTAAAAATAACCTAACAACGGTTAATATATGAATATTGAAGACTCGTTTTTTCTAACTGGCAAATATACTAGTAATAGAAGTAATTTCGTTACATTTTGCTACAACTGATTCCACCTCCATATTTTTCAGATAAACGAAGAGATAGAAATGAATCATCAACAAACAAAAGTTTTAGTAGTCGAATTGGCAAGAGTTTAAGGAAGTTAAGGAATAGAGTTAGATCACCATCTCCTGAAAAAGATGACTACTCAACTGATCTCCACAATGAATCAGAAAAAGGAGATTTAGAAGCCATCAAATTTCTTCTATCTGAAACTCCAACTAATAAAATGTCCGAAACTATCAATTTGCCAAACATCAATGGAGAAACTGCTCTCCATATAGCGACTAAGAAACTCTATCCCGACATCATTAAAATTCTTCTGGATGAAAGAGCTAACCCTAACCTGAGGGACGATGACGGAAACACTCCTTTGCATTACCTTGCCAAGAAAATTTTGTGTGACGATTGGTTAAAGCAAACACTATCAAAATCTTTAAATATGTTGATCAATCTACCAGACTTAGATTTAAACCCGATGAACTTTAAAGGAGAAACGCCTCTAAAATTAGCTGTCAATCTGATTAATGATACCAAAGGCAAAATCTCAGATTTTTCTGAGGAATTTGTTGAGATTTTGACCAATAAAGGGTCAAATGCCGATAGTTTACCTGAAAATCTCTCTGAGATGTTTGCAGATACAATTGAAAAAGCATCTGGAAACTCTGATACTTTATCATCACCGGAAGTATTAGATACAGATGTGTACAATTGGATAGCTGGTAAAAAGATTAACGCAATTCGAAAGTTATGGGAAGGACCTTTGAGAATGAAAACAGAAAATATAAATGAAATAAAACGGTTAATTAATGGTCGTATTGGCTCAAAATCTATTCTGACTAAAGTAGTGAGTGATTGTGACGAGGATGATGTCAGGTTTCTTCTGAATAAACTCGATGCTAATCCATTTGTAATGGATGTAGACGGTGAGATTCCACTAAACGCATCATTATCGCAAAATAATTTAGCTATAACAGAATTACTAGTTTCAAAGATGAAAAAATTACATGGTGGCTCCTATTTCAATCTTGATGTTGTGAGGAATTCCAGCGATAAGGTTAAATCGTATTTCATTGCCAAAGGAGCTTATATTGGAAATAAAGATGGAACTATCGATGACTCTATAACCACTAAGGTTCTACAAATGGCATTTAACTACTCAATTAACTCTTATGATGGCGTCCTACGATTGTCGGAAAAAAATTCAAAGGATCCAGATTCTCCATACCATTGTGTAAGTCTCAATTATGACTTCCTCTTCCCAAGTACAGAAAAACCTCAAGAAGAATCATTACAAAATGCAACTTTCCTGCTACTCAGTATGATCAACAAATCTGAAGTCAAAGAAGCTATCAATCATCCTCTGATAGAAGTATTTGTATTACTCTGTTTTTCGATGTCCAGAAAGTTGTATTGTAAATGGGATTCCTTAATCTATTTTTTCATTAACTACTGGATACTATTATTTGCTACAATCGGAATTGATTCTTTCAAAATGTGTTTCCTTTTCATAATATTTCCTTCTGTTATTATGATTATAAGAGAGTGTTTTGCGGCTAGGATTCAACGGAGAGAATACTTCAAAACAACTGATAATTGGATAAAATGGTTCACGCTTTTTGGTATAATTAGTCTCATTTATTCCTTAATTCATGATCCATTGGTTGAAGATTCAAAGATCAACAAAGGCCTCTGCCATCGCGTTGGATGGACTATGCTCGGTTCATCGTGAGTAATGAGAATTCCATAACTATTTTTTAAGTATTAAGGGTCCTCTCCTGGCTCTCGTGAAAGAAATTGAGTTTTGTAAATAATATTATAGAATTAAGGTATAGGATCAATAATCTGCAAATTGGATGAAATTTGGTTCTGTATATATTTTTCTACATACTTTAAAAAAGTTTTTCTTATTCTGTTTGTAACAATTGTACGAAACTCTAATCTGACGCTGAAGAAAAAGTTTTGTTTTACAATTTAAAATTTACAATCAAGAAATGAATATTCGACCTTCGTTTAATATTTATATTATTTCCAGAAGTATATAAACATATCTATAAGATTTTCCTATTTTATACCTTACACTAATATATATTATTGGATTGGTTATACCTACCTTGTTGACATTAAAAAAGGGTGTATATTCTTTTTCTTCGGAATGAAAATAATAAAGTTGCAAATAAACGGTAATTGAGAGGTTTTGATTATAATTTTTTTCAAATTGCATGGGGTTTACAGCCAAAAAATTTAAGAAACATAGGCATCATTGATTAAAATAATAAAAAAATATTGGTTGGGAGGGCTTTCATCTTCTGGATGACATTTTTTATTGTGCTCCAAACATATAAGTATATCTAAAGACTTTTAAATATTTTCAAACCGATGATACCTGTCAATTAAGGTGAAATACTCTTAACTTCATTAACTCAATATAATTAATGTACATTCATAAATATAGGTCATGAAATTTTACTGGAATAAGATATTGATTCAAATGACATATAACAGAAAATTTTCATCAATGTTAGTGTTGAATTAAGTAGTATTTGTAATAATATGTTTCTAGAATCTTTCATTGTAAGTCGTGTATAATTTTAACAACATTATATTATTCGAACGTAAAGAGAATTCATGAGAATTACCAGATGGGAATTTCCTGGTATGTTCAAATTCAGTGCATGTCAACTAATTTGCTGCATTCTATTTCCAGGTATTTGGTTTTCTCAATGCTGGGAAACACTCCTTCATGGGTCCTTTATGTCGCTATGGTGAAGAAAATAACGTGGAATTATTTTAAAGCACTGTTACCTTTATCATCTATGTACCTTGCATTCACCTACTGCTTCATGATCATCTTTGCACCGATGGAGCAAAGCAACACAAATGATACGGTGAATTTAATGCGAATGTAATAAAAATTTATAAAAAGAAAGAAATAGTGAAAATCTTTTAACTTTAATTTATATTCTCTCAAAGGCTGAAGAAGAAACTATATTAACCAAATTTCGCATCTACTTTGAAACAATTCCTAAAATGCTGGTCAAAAGCTCTGGAGAGTTCGACTATTCTTCCTACTCTGAAGCGAGTGAAGGAGAGTCTTGGTACATTAAATCGTCATCTAATTTGATATTGGTACTTTTTATTTTCTTCATTTTCATGGTGATGACCAATGTTTTCACTGCAATTGCTGTTGGAGATGTTGAGGTAAAATATTTTCATACATGCTTTACATTTATTCTGATATTCGTTCAAAACTGTTTCTTCATACCTCATTCTAAAATCATTAATATTTTTTACTTGAAATAAAATCAAAATTGTATGTTTCATTGACTATAGGTTATATATCGAAATTGTAAGTTGAAATAATTAAACAGATGAATTGTGCTCATTACATTTACTTCTGCAGGTTCTCAAGGTGAATCTGTTTCAATCTGTACTAAAATCAATGCTGACTGACATCTATTTCAATGAAGCTTTCGTAAGTATCAAAGGAATCACAAATAAGTCCATCAATCATTTGATGCTAAAGGTATATTTTTCGCATAATTTGTGGATTTGCATAATATTGAGAATGCGCTGCGCGTTATTAAAACCCTTTACCCCCTAATGTCGAGCGTGCGTTGATACCTTCATTTTATTTATCGAATACTGATATATCTGTAACGAAGGGCGTCTCAATCTCCCCCAACAAACAAGTGGAAACAACAAACTACATTACGGTCATTTATGTTAAGAGTTTCGCATTTATAATTATACATGAAGTTTACTTCATGTATAAATATAAATCGGAGGTGAGGGGGGAGGAAGCCCCCCGATAAATATATATTAGGGGGTTAAAGAGGTTTAAAAACGCGCAGCAAAAATTATCGAGATTGCGCAAATCGGCAAATGGCAAGGAACATATAAGTACAGATGCTTCTCTTCCTTTCAAATTTATCCGAACAGCTGTTATAGTAATTTAAAGTGATGTTCACCCTTGTATGTAAGTACCTCATAAGTCTTGCACAACTTATGAATTAATCTTCATTGTAAATTACCTTATCTTACGAAATGACCAGTCAAAAGTAGATATAATTGTGCAGAGGATTTTATTTCAAATTTTGCTCACTGATTATAATTTTCTTTCTTTGTTTGGAGTTGTTTTACGAGATGGTAATTATACTCAACGTATTTAGGTAAAATGATAATAATCCAATAATCAAAAGATGTTTATTTACTCATTTTACACTTCATCCCACAGTGGCAGTTAGACGTCATCCCAAAGAGGCGGTTACCTTCTAGTGAACCTGTACCTAGAAGAGTCCTTGTAAGAATAAACAAGATATCCAAGAATGATGAATTCATCTATTCGAGAAAACAGCAAGGACATCTAATTGATGTTAGGACAAGAACAGCTTTGAGGTGATTTGAAAAAAAATTGACTGAAATTCGTAAGTTATTAGTTACTTACTAGCTAGACCCCGTGGAAACTTCACGGAAATCTAATCAATAAATATGTCTTAGTCTGTTTTGCCAATTTTGTAACGGTTTGACAGACTGACAGGTTATCCATCATTGCTTTCCTCTAAGAGGATATTTATGAATGGTAATCTGTTACCTGTATATACTATGCAAATGAAACCGTGACCATTGGTCAATCCGTCCCAAACAGTTTAATTATGAAAATTAAATTCAATGTTTATTTTATTACCTTTTATTTTTTATGTTCATTGTCTTAATAAAGATAATTGTTTTTTTAATTATTTAAAGAAAGTTTGCTTCTTCTTAAAAAAAAATTGTAAGTTATTCAAGTTGTTACAGTTCATTTTATCCATTGAATACTATCGCCACACAACCTTTTACATAAATTAAGTTATATATATGCTCCAGTTACCTTCCCTTCCCCCTCCTTCACTTCCCCACCTTCACTTCACCCACCTACACTTCACCCACCTACACTTCACCCACCTACACTTCCTCCACCTTCACTTCTCGACCTACACTACCCCCACCTTCATTTCCCCCACCTACACATCCACCACCGACACTTACAAACCACTCACTACACTAGTAGTATGTGACATGCACAAACACACACGCTATCATATTGATATATAGAAGATTGAGGTATTCAAAAATAAGTTTTTTCTCTCAAAGTTGTTAATTTGAGAGTTTTTTGGTGTATCTTAAGTTTCTGAACAAATTTGCCTAAATTATTTATTTTCTCCTGAAAAAAGAAAAACATGAAGGGAAATTTTGGAAAATAAAAAAATCTTTGACTTGGCCAAAACAAATTATAACAAGTTCCAACTTTCCGTTTGTCTCCCACGGAAAATAACAAATTGAAGTCTTAAAATGCTTTTCAGGAGATCCAATCCCTCCCACAAAGAAAGGGGAGCACTTTCAAAATGTTCCACCTGTTACTGTTTATGAACTAGAGACATAGATTTATGAAATACTAACTGAAAATAGAATCAGGTTCGAGGCTGCGGTTAAGCCAATCTGAGTAGTCACCTAGGTAGTCGGTTGACAGACGTTTCGTAGACAGACGTTTCGTAGACAGACGTTTCGCTGACATGACGTTTCGTCGACGGGACGTTTCGACGACAAGTTTTCTTAAATGGGATATTAACAAACTCTAATGCTACAGAACATGTATTTTAACAGAATAATGTATCAAACAATCAAATTACTAAATAATGGTAAAGATGAAAACTATTAAACAAATTTCAATTGTTTTTTTACTTTAATATACTAAATCAGAACTACTCGATAATACTAAATTATTGTAAAGTAATTTGAAAAATTGTTCACGCAAGACAAAATATATCTAACCAAATTATGAAATAATTGAAAACTTAAGGACTAAATCCACACACAAAGAACATTCTTAAATTTAATTCTTTGTCTTTAAGTAGTCTCGTATCACAACTGCCTCGCGAATCTTGCCGTATTCGATCGGTTAAAGGTGTCTTTTCGAGTCTTTGAGAATATTGATAATAGTATCTTAGTTCTACAATATTATTAAAAAATTCATATTTTTCTTGGAGAAGATTTATATTTTTTATTACATGATCAAAATATGAAAATGGGTTACCGTTTCATATTCTATTTTAAGCCAACAACTTGTTTCTAGGAATAACTTTTTGGTAAAGAAATTGCCTAAAATATCGATGTTCATTCAACGGCGAGTTTTTTTTATAAAATCTTGCCATTCAATCTAGGATTAGCACTCAATTACCGAACACTCGCAGCAGTCGAACAATGGGCACTTACCTACTGATAATGGCTTGTCAATTACAAATCCGACGATACAAATCATATTATCATGAAACGTAAATTATTAAGTGGAAATTGTTGTAAATTTTTAATATCACATACGTAACTTTTTGTTATTATTGTTGTTAACAATTTGTTATTATTGAGTAGTTTTAGTTTAGTATTAAAGTAGAAAAACGATTGAAATTTATTTAATAGTTTTCACCCTTACCATTATTCTATTTTGTAATTTGGTCGTTTGATACTTTATTCTGTTTAAGTATATGTTTTGTAACATTAGAGTGTATTAATATCCCATTTACGAAAATTTGTCGACGAAACGTCTTGTCGACGAAACGTCACATCGACGAAACGTCATGTCGAGTAAACGTCATGTCGACGAAACGTTATGTCGACGAAACGTCTGTCTACGAAACATCTGTCTACGAAACATCTGTCTACGAAACATCTGTCTACGAAACGTCTGTCGACGAAACGTCTGCACACACGTCTGCGCATCGTTGCAGCCAAACTGACCGCTTTGGAGACTAATTCTATTTCGTCGTAACTGCGCAAAACTACTCTGGGCGCCCGCTCCTGTTTGCTTAGTGCGCTACCTAACTGTGGTTGAGAGACCCGTAGCCACGACTGTAATATTATATTACTAATATAGCAGTTTTGGCTAAAAGCCGCGCATCCACAGTTAGACAACTCGCTAGGCAAATAGGAGCAGGTGCCCAGAGTATTTCTGTGCAGTTACGACGGAGTAGAATAATTAGAAACAAAGCGGTCAATTTGGCTTACACGCTGCGCTCTCGCATATCCCTGACTGCCGAGATGACAACTCCGATTGGCATAACCGCTGCCTCAAACCTGCTCCTATTTTCAATTGGGTTTGTTTCTAGCTCAAAAACTGTACATGATAATACATTTTGAATTCTAAAAGAATAAACTTTCCAGAGCTGTCAATCTTCTGATTTTTTTTAATGTGAAAAAAAAAATCTTTTCTAGATTGTTTTGAGCTCTAATATTTGGCCACGTTTTCCGGGAGACAAAAATTCAACATTTTATGCAAGAAAAAAATGTTCTTTAGAGTTCATCGATTATTTTGGAGAAATATAAACCAATAAAATACTATAAGAGATTTTCCTTCTTTCCATGCGACGAATGCTCTCTAAAATCAATCAGCTGGCAAACTTTTTAACTTATCTATAGGTTAATGAATAAATTGTTTTTTTGATAATCGGTGTAACTGTGCAAGAATTTATAATTTTTTAAAATTATCCTCAGAGACATCTACCGAAAAAGAATTGGAGAAGACACGAAAACACCTGCTTACCCTCTACATAATGATGGCAAAGATGGAAGTACAGAACTGATGGTAAGAACATGAATAAAATTAAATTGTAATAAAATATATTCATGAATTTTGTAATCATTATTCTTTCACAATTTGTAGATGAGTAAAATGGAACAAATGGAGTCTCGACAGAAAGAAATTATAGAAAATATGAAGTCTCGACTAACAAAAATTTCAATAAATCAAGAAAAGTTGTCGTCTACAATGAACGAAAATCAAGAAAAGTTGGAGTTTCAATTGAAGAAATTGATCGAAAATATGCAGCAATAAAGTTTCGATCCCTAGGGACCAATGCCTGAGCTGGGAAGTATGAAACTATAGAATAAAAACACACAAGAACCAAAAGAAAATAGTCAACTACTTCATAAAGTTTCTGCATTCAGTTTTCTTTTCATGTTATGGTTTAAGTTTTCAATTTATTGAAGTTATTGGTTATCTGTTATAATAATACATTAGAAAGTGTATACTTTTAATTTTGTATTTGTATATTAAGACAACTCTTTTTTAGGCATTTTGATTTTTTACAATACTATAAAAATGACTGAACTCCGGACTTTCAAAGTGGCCAAATGTTGGTGCTCGAATGGCTGCCGCTATTATAACAGAAACTGCCCGAATGCTTGGTGAAAAGTCTACATTATAAAAAAGCGTTACGAAATTTTTTATTGGTTTTTCCATATTCTATATTATCTTCTATATTGACATATTGCATGTATATTTTAGTGATGAATGACATGAATAGTAAGATATGAATATTTTCATCGAGCCGATTTCTTTTCTGATTGTTTATTCCTGTACAATGTGTATATTGTTTCTATTATTCTTTCGACGTCATATTTGGCATTTGACTCGGAAGCAGTCGTACAAAACCTCCAAATAATTAGTTTGCTATGCTAGTGTCCGTGGTGTGATTGCGGAAAATGAAATTAGAGTATTAATATCTTTAGAAAATTTGCTTGTTGCTTTATTTATTTATTTATTTTATTTTTCTGCCTCTGATGTCTATAATTTGATATAGCCACTCAAATTATTTATTTAATGGATAAATTTCAATGATTCTTTAATTAGTAGTTTGAATTCTTTGTATCTTGATTGCTTAGTTAATATTTGAAGTTTTTGTTAATAATTTATTCTTCCTTGATTTTAGTTGAATTTTGATATATTTGCATTACTTTTAAATTTTACATTTTATTATAATATAATTACATTTTATTTAGCCAACTTTTTTTTCATCACTAAATAAAGTCAGATAGTGAAAAAGCTATAGAAGAACAATAGACGTGAAAGCTTTATACATTATTTAAAGAAGACGGAGTAAATATAAGAGAGTGTTTTAAATTAAATATTGAAAAGGTAAGTACTGAGTTATTGCATTATTTTCAAAGATATTATACTACAACAAGATACGCTACTCTCGACAATTTCTGTTTTGAAAAGCGCCACCTGGATTTGAAAGCGGGAACTAGAGAAACAATAACATTTGGTGTTGATCATCTCTTCGTTTCTATTTTATTTAACTGTATCTATTCTACCGATGTAAAGCTCAATTTTCCAGTAATGAATGAAATAAAAGTTAAAATATCACTAAACAAACCAAATCTGTTATCTCTAGTTCTCGCTTTCAAATACAGATGGCG
The DNA here is from genome assembly GCA_947561585.1 of Caprella mutica. Lineage (NCBI taxonomy): Eukaryota > Metazoa > Arthropoda > Malacostraca > Amphipoda > Caprellidae > Caprella > Caprella mutica. The sequence continues at coordinate 43,188 of CANNZV010000463.1, read as the reverse complement.
CTTTTTAAAACAAAAATAATTGTCGAGAGTATACGTGTATCTTGTTGCAGTATAATATCTTTGCTATTATAGTCAATGGTAATATTTAATCTTATAAGTTATCTGGGGATTTTTCACATTTGATAAAATAGTTTAATTGCATATGCCACTATAGTTAAAATATACTAATTAAAAAATGTAAATTTTCATGAAAACCTATAAAAATGATTCCTTATTCTGAACCAGAGAGAACCGAACAATTTACTTGATTAAATTATAAAAAAATAATTAACTCACTCAATTAGGCATTATACAAAACAATGGATTAACTTTAATGGATCATTTATGATTTTTATGTAATAGACTGAGTCAGGTGAAAGTTTTAGAATAGGATCTTGACTTTTGAAAAACGACTACTATTCTGTCGGTTCTTTGGCTATGGTGTGGAGTTTTCGCGAGCTCATTTATCAATCGCCTTCTTCATCTATAATCAACTTGTGCATTGTTATCGACATTTGATTCACGCAATCTTGCATTTCAACCCACGGTCAGTGTTATCAATTTTCGAACATGATCAATATCATTATTGACTTGAATAAAAGCATCGTTCATTCTAAGCTTCATCCAATTGTTTATCAATCTACATGCATCAGTTTTTTCAATTGTGCAACCAACTTCTTAAGCTTTTATATACGTTCATGCATAAACGATTTCATTATTTGCTCGATACAATCATCTTCATTAGGATGAAGATACCATCATATTATTCATATACCTCTTTCAATGTTTCCCAGACGTGACTTAATGAATATCAATGATACAAATCAACTTAAGCACAAAAAATCACCCAAGTACTTTCTATTGATCTTAAAAAGAACATACTTTAATTGACATTTGTTAATTGACATCACAAGCTTTGGAAGAATTCTTTCAACTGTTTCATTATTCTTTCTATAGTTCATCGAAAAGTGAGATAATAATTTTTTCACACTATTTTCTGTTTAAATAGAATGTTAAATAGATGAAACAAAATCCACAAACTACTAAATCATTTTAGTGGAGTCGATTGTGCACAACACTTTCTATTTTATAATCAGTAAAACTTTTTAATATATACTTGGATGTTTTGCAGAACTGTCCGTAAATATTAATTTAGCATTATCTTAAAATTAAAATAAAACCCAATGCCCCATTATTTCAGAATCAGATATAGTATTCACAATATAGTACACTTTGATTTTTATTCGATGAGTTCTATTTATATAATCACCTTGGATATTACCAACAATTTTCAAGTAAAATACTCTCCAACTGTCATGTTTCATTTATTTATTCAAACTAAACATCACTAACATTTTGATCAAGTTTTCGGTTAGTACTTGATCTTTACAATCATAATGAATTTGTGATTAAAGATAGGGACATTTAGGCCTGGAAAAGCTTGAGCTTCAAGGGGCCTGCCTACAGAAAATTTAAAAAATGTACATTATATATTTCAAAAATATTAAAAAAACAGCTATAACCAAATAGAAAACAACATGGATAACCATTAATAGATAATCTCCAATGATATAATTTTGTGACTAAAAGATAATTAAAATCTAAACACCATACATGGCATAATATGCTGATTCTGGAAATTTCACCGTAAAAAAATTTGCCGTAAGATTTTTTTTCAACTCTCGAATTGAGAACCTCAAACAAATTGATTGATCACCACATTAATTGTTAGAATTGAGAATCACAATTGTTTAACAAGACACTTGATAGCAAACAAGAACAACTTCATACAAAGGAAAAACAAAATTGGGTGAACAATTTCTTAGTTTATTCCTTATTTTTAGTTACATTTTTTTGACGATGTCATGAAAGTTTACATAATAATATCAGTAGGTAAACTTGTTACCAAATCCGATCTTTTCTGTTTGCTGGGCGCATTTGAAAATAATAGAAATAAAATAAAGTAAAATATTGGTATCATAATTACTAACTTTTAGAATTAAATTATTTAGTTTAAAAAATACAGACTTGTTATTTTAAATAATATGTTTAGAAAAGTTTATGTTTCCTGTGCGCACATGAAAAAATAACAGTATACTTCTATCACAACCATTTAATAACTGACTAATAACCATTTGATAACTATCTAATAGTAATTATATGGTTATTATATAATATATAGTTATTAATTGTTTACAAATATATAATTCCAAATCTTCGTCATCAAGGAAAGGTGTTCTCATAAAGCAGAGGTCATTAAATGACAACGCGTATCAATGATATAATATTGAATCAATTTCATTATTTCCAAGTGCTCCCAGCAAACAGAAAAGATCCCAAATGCAATTACACGATCAACTTATGTTATGTTTCATTGTCCATCAAATAAAATTGATTTTTTTTTCATTTATCTATTTTCAATTTTTATAGAGCTAATTGCAATTTTAGAGGATAGCGCTAGGATTATGCTTTTCAACTACGAAGTCTTCCATTTTTGTGTTAGGTAGTTTCGTATTCTTCATTTACTATCACCTCTACATTATAGTCACAACCAAAATAAGCATATTCTCACTTAGGTTATCAGAAGTTAATGCAGAGACTTGCAGGTTCCCCTTTGATCCAGCGAGATGACGTCATTTTAATCCGAAGATCTCAAATAAAATGTGAATATAGGTCTCCCGTCTTTGAAATGGTGATTTTTTTCACAATTAATATTCATGGGAATCATTTTTGAATCTCAGTGCTCAGTGCTCAACTCAAAAGTTCAGTTATCATAACTTGATATTCAAATTTTCTGTCAGTACCCTTATTTATCACAGCAACGTTGCTAGCAAGATCAAACTTGATTCTCATATCAACCCCATTTAAAAGATAAAATCCCGAATCAGTCATTAATTCAATATTCAAAGGCACTATTGTATGAATTCCTATTACACAGTTATTCCGTACACCTCATTCATTGTCTTCAAGACATTTGAGAGCGAAATCAGTTCCAGTGTATGTATGCGAGATTTAATTTCCATTTGCTTTAGAACACATATTTCTCCCATGTCCAACATTTCATGCTTGTATAGGTTATGTTTTACAACCGTTCGCAATACGTAGAATGCGAATCCGTCAATTCAAAGATGGTGTTTTCTCTTATAACTGATTGAATAAAGAGCTTATTTGATCGCTACAAGCAATTTTTTTTTCAGGATAGTTTATTATTTCTCTCTTATTTGAAGGAGTAACTCTTTTTTTATATATTTACATTATATTGTATAGGAATGTCACTATAATTTGTAAGCTAATGTATATGTACAGCATGCAACTCACAACCATTATCGTTATGGTAGAGGATGCAACTTTTATCATTACTAGTGTAGACGTGCCGACAAAATAATATTTTTTAATCCTTTTAACACTCAGAAAACCGCTCTTTAAACTTTATTTACCAAATTCGAACATCTGAACGAATAAGGAAAACGTAAAATAAAATGTAGTGGACACTGATAGTATAAGTTCAATTTAGTTTAATTATTTGTAACTAACTCCTCCTTTACTGCAATATTTTTAATTGAACAATTAATTTTGTTATTAAACCCATTTATTGAACTGAAATCAGAATAATTTCGTATCCATGTTATCTGCTGCTCAACAAGCGAATTATAAGGTTAGTGTGACAGACAGACAGATGAGGAAACTAAATCTAGACGATACAGGGCAGATTACATAGTAAACAACTTAATTAGTCATAACTGAAAAAGGATGCTATTATTATTATTATATCATCAAAGTTTCTGTTGCTCACAAGTTGACCGTATCTAATACGTATATCTATAGATAGGGTGATAAAAAAAATTAATTTCGGTTATATAACAATACTAGTAGAATTTCAAGTTAAAACGAAAAAAAACTATATATTGCCCGAGCTTCGAAATCTCCATATTTAAGAAAAAAATTATTTTTTCTCAAAATTAAATATTTTTTTTTTCTGCTGGATAGTTGATGCACATTAATAGAAAAAAAATGATTCAATACATTATTTTACACAAATATCTAGGTGTATAAGATATGTAGTATCTACGGCAGTTACATGGGATAGATGATGTTTGAATATTTGGATGTAGAGGTTGGACATTATAACTTCTTGGAGTTATAATGAAAATATGATATTGTTACATTATAAAGTAATTGGTAGTCTAGGCCTATAGATGAAACTTCAACTGAATATCTTTGCTTAACATTTCAAGTATTTCATTTTTTGGAAATCAAAGTGGTTAAACGAACATTCATTTTAATTACTCTAATCCATAGGTATTTAGATAATTGTTAATAATACAATTCAAAAGTAATTCAAAAGTTTCAACACTGGATCGTAACTACTAACATGATCAATTGCTTTAATTTTTACTATTAATTGTAGGGATAAAATGAAGCTTTCTCGACACATAAATAAATTAAGTGATATATATTTAATTTTGTTTAAAAATACCTCACATTTTAATTGACAACAAGAAGGATAAAAATTTTATAGAATAGGAAACTCTTTCAGGAACTACGAGTGAGGGGTTGAGCTCCATGAATACGTAGACCCGACCCTCTAAAACCTCTTCTTGCAATGCACTCTGGATTTCAAGAGCCATTTTCTGCTGCAACCAGTCAGACTCCCTAGGATTGTTCGTCGTCTCGACAAGTGCTCTACCAATGGATTTCATGATTGAGGAAGTCGTATATATTTACTCAATAGGAATTGGCTCAAATATGTAAGCATCACCAAGGGTGGAACATTTCTGACGATTACGGTTCTCCGCAGCCCCGGCAACTAACCCATTTAAACCGTGAAATCCTTGAGGTATGTCTCGGCAAATGTGTCGAAATACGTTCAATCCCAAATCATACTCACCCCATTGATGTAAGAAACCACAGTAATACCATCTAGGAGTTTACTCTCATCCCTGTCATACCCAGAAGGCTCAATCTCTAAAGAGATTCCTGCTCTCTGCAAAACCCGTTTTACAAAATCATTCAATGCTGCATCTCTTGGGTGACGCCCAAAAATGTACCTACAAGACACGCCATGCAGTCCTCTGACATCCATCTCACTACCAATGCGGTGAGAATGAGGTTCACTAGCTCTGGCACCCACTCTGCGATCAATGGCTACCCTCAGGACCTCTGGATCAAGCTGTGTATCCAATGACGGAATAAGAATCGCATTCAACCACATTCCAGTTTCCTTTAGAGATGCAGACAACAATCTTGCTCTTGCTACCTGATCAGATTAACCGAGAGACCATGAGTTCCAGATTATCCGTCATCCTTAAAATCTCCCGGAGGAATACCGAAGTCACTTAAAGACGCTCCCGACAAAGAGCAATTGTTCTTGTGATCCACCGTGACATTTGGAAGCACTGCCCTGAGCAACAATTCTGTATCAACAAGGACAGTCTCATCGAGGATGATCAGCTCAAATTTCGTGTTATTAACTTCAAGTCCAATGGCAATCAATCCATTAATCAAGATCCCCAAAAAGTCTCTCCTGCTTAACTCCTAGGGTTGCATAGTCCAGATACCAAACCTTATACTCTGACTCAACCATGCGAGCCAACTCGTCAATATCAATAATAAACGTAGCCGGTCCAAACCCCCGTCTCCGACCTCAGCACTTCTTCACCAAAACACAGAGCTTAAGGTGAAGAATATATTTTTCCAAAATAAATAAAACAAATAAATAATAGTACTGTCAGAGCAATATTATTTAATCTACAATCAGAGCAATATTTGATTTAGTTTTATTGTATAAATAGGTTTATTGAAAAAAGTTAAAGTTTAAACATAATTAAGAACATATTTTTGAAGTATGTGTATATTGGCACTTTTTATATTTTTTGGGGTGTCTTCTTATATGTAATAATGTATGGTATTTCCTGTGAATTTGAGATTTTAACTAGTTAAACCATGTGTAATGTGTATGTATATGTATATCTGTGGAGATATGTATACAGATTATTTCAACGCTTTGTATTCTTGCTGCACTGTAGGTTTCAATATTTATCATTTGAATTTTATGTATTATACAGGATGTGAGTAAGGCAAACGAAATATTTAATCATTGTAAGAGTTTTAGTTGTTGAAGATAAGTGAATTTTACTGTCAAAAAGTTACGACATCTCTTCAGTCTTGAAAATAGAACTGGTGAAGAAAGATAGGTTTTGAGAGACTGTGTGATAAACTGTATCTGCCTGAGGTATCTACCCTGTATCTGCCTGAGGTATCTACCCTGTATCTGCCTGATGTATCTACCCTGTATCTGCCTGAGGTATCTACCCTGTACTTAAATTATATTTACAGTTTACTTCAAGAGAGAAAAGTGAGTTAAAATTATTTGACTCTGGTTTAGAATACGGGTCATTAGTTTGGTTCTTCTTATTTTAAAGTAGTTTTTATAATTAATTGTAGTGTAAATAGTAACTAATGAAATGTATGAGCAGACGAAATGTGTTTTATGCTTTAAAACTGTTATTATTAATATTATGTTGTACTCCTTCGGGTTGTTTGAGACAACCCGAAGTCTTTTTACTATAGTCCTACTTCACCTTTACTCAAGCAGAACAAATTTTGAGATTGATTTCCAATGCAATCTCAGAGCAAGGTAGTACAAATCAATCATGGCACTGGTTTACACCTATTCAATGGTTTAGTTCGCCATTTACAGACCCATCAATATGTAACCAGACACGGTGGTGATATTTTTTACTATTTTTACTAGGTCGAGGAGTCAGAACTGTATTTCTTAGGTTGGCCTTATGTTGTGGAACTCATTACCTACTGAGTTAACTGATTCTCACTCTCGGTCTCGAGGCAAGTAGAAATATTCAAATTATTACAAGATCTCTTTTTTCTAAATTAGCTAACTAAAATATTTACTAATTCTGAATGCTAGAAATACCCTGTGTGATTCTCCCTTTCGTTTTTTTTTTGAAAGAAACTTAAAATGACTATTCATTGATACATAATAGAATATTAATTCATTTATGGTGATTCATTTGTTTATACGGAATTTTAATTTTTATCCCATTTCTTTTTAAAATAAAACAACACTGTTCTTTCATCAATCATTTTTTCATCTATATGTGTCATCTAGTTTCTATATATTCCATGTAATAACATTAATATATATTTTACTACTACTTATATTGGTTGCCCTAAAACCTGACTCTCGGCTTCCCATGCCTAGAATACTGAAGTCATTCATAATAATCATAATCTGTTTAGCTATGTATTTTATTGTAAATAAATTGCTTCGCTGTTTCTTGCATATTCAATTGCTGATGATACAGGTACTAAATTAACCAAATGACAAAGAAAAGTGTTACAGATACATTACAGAAAAAAAAAAATATAGCTATTATAAAAAATATATTATAGAATAAAAATTCAATTTATAGGCTAAAAAAATATCTTTTAACAGACTTTCAAAGAAATGTTGATGGAACTTTTCTAACCAACGAAATTAAGTACTGATTCTTAATTTTTATACAACTGATATTATACCCAGATACTTAGCAGACGAATGCAATATATGCTATAAAACAAAATCATTTTTAAGGTAGACGTATAATAGGCCGTTATAGCAGCTTTACCTGTATAAATCTATAATGTGTGGGATTGGTATGAATCGTTGTCTGCAACCCATTTCAAATAGAAACAAGTCATTTGTCGGGAAACGAAAAACTGGAAACGAAACGTACTGCTAACGAAATATCCAGATGACGAAACGTCCGTTAACGAAACATCCGGTATTGAATTATCCGGGCACGAAACGTCAAGTAACGAAATGAATACACTTTGTAAATATTGCAGTCACAGCTTGTCTTTAGAGCGTAAATTGTAGAGTGGGAGTGATAGGGGAAGGAGCGTATATGACTACATTTTCCCTTCACACCTCAGACGGGGTTTTGGGAGATGATTTGGTGGAAATAAAATTACTCTTGCTCTCTAGGCTTCAATAAGAAATATATACTGTGCAGGCTTTTTACCAAGAGGATATGTGGCTGGTCTTAGTGACACATCCTTCTAGAATCTAGAGCAAGATGACCTGGTGGTAAAGATGTTTCAGTGTTTTTTTGAAGACTTCTGTTTTGGGTTGATTGACACTCTACATATATCTCTGTCAGTTTTTGTTGAAGAGAGAGAGAGGAGTTCCAAGACTCGTTTGAGTTAGAAAGAGGCTCTCTCTCTAATAATGTGTAACATTGAGGTTTTTTGATAACTGAATTAGAAAAAATTGTAGTTAAAAAAATTTAATAACTATAATAATAATTATATAATTAGAAGTTATTTTTTTCCATATATTTTCTAATGACGACCTGATAACCAAATAAATATTGATAGAAAGAATTCATTCCCGCGTAGAATAACTTTGATTCTTAAGGGTTACAATCTATGATTATAAAAGCATATGATCACAGCCCTAATAATTATGAGTAATAAATACGAAAGCGGTAGGGTTCATCAATTTTTTTACTCCCACTAATACAATAATATCCCATAATTTGTCATTTGCAGGCTCTTCATCTGAAAAAATGTCAACATCATATGAAGTAATCGAAATGGGTGAGTTAAGTTTACAAAAAATCTGCTCTGGAATACCAAATGGTCCAGTTATTTGACATTTAAAGTTTACTCGGTCATTTTTAGATTTTGGTTTAGAAAGAATGAAAAGTTAAAAGTGTCTGGAGTTGGGTAAAATCTCCCTTCTTGTTTTTAATGGAGAAATATTGTCAAAAAAAAGTTCATCTAGATGAAACTTTCAAAGCTGAATAACTTGAATAAATTAAAACTCATGGCATTCTTTAGTTATAATATTCATTACTCGGTCATTTTTAGATTTTGGTTTAGAAAGAATGAAAAGTTAAAAGTTTCTGGAGATGGGTAAAATCTCCCTTCTTGTTTTTAATGGAGAAATATTGTCAAAAAAAAGTTCATCTAGATGAAACTTTCAAAGCTGAATAACTTGAATAAATTAAAACTCATGGCATTCTTTAGTTATAATATTCAAATTACTGTCATTAGGAATTGCTGTACAAACACATTGATCTTTTTTTATTGAATAGTCATTGTAGCCCAATTTGAGCTTCGGCTCCAGGGTTAAATTAGTGTTTCTTCTTCTTATACTGATAAAAAAAATCAACAGTTGTATTGATACAACGGTAAAATTATATCATACATACTGCATATTTTTCAGATAGACAAAAAGATGGAAATGAACCAGTAACAAAAACAAGACTCAGAAGAATTGGTCAAAGTTTTACAAAGTTTAGGAATAAAGGTAGTTCACAATCTCCTGGAGAAAACGACTACTCCACTGATCTTCACAATGCATCAGCTAAAGGTGAATTGAAATCCGTTATGCATCTTCTATCTGAAACTCCATCTAATAAAATGTCAGAAACGATCAATTTGCCCAATATCAATGGAGAAACTGCTCTCCATATAGCGACTAAGAAACTCTTCCCTGCCATCATACAAACTCTTCTGAATTCAAAAGCTAACTGTAACCTGAGGGACGATGATGGAAATACTCCTTTGCATTATCTTGCAAAGAATATTTTGTGTCATGATTCGTCAAGAGAAAGATTATCGGAATCATTGAATCTTTTGATCAATCATCCTGACGTAGATTTAAGCGCAATGAACTTCAAAGGTGAAACACCTTTAAAGTTAGCCACCAATACAGTTAATGATAACCAAGACAATATGTCAGTTTTTTCTAAAGAATTTGTTGAGACCTTGATTAGCAAAGGGTCAAATGCCGATGATTTGCCGGAAAATTTCTCTGGGATGTTCGCAGATACCATAGAAGAAGCACATAGAAACTCGGTCACTAATACCAAGTCATCAGCGAAAGTATTAGAGGCGAAAGTGTACAATTGGATAGCTGGAAAAAATCTTAAAGAATTTCGAGCGTTATGGGAAAAAGAAGAATCAAAAACCAGAAGTGAGATAAAACGACTAATAAATGGTCGAATTGGTTCGAAATCTATTCTATCCAAAGTAGTAAGTGATTGTGACGAGGAAGATGTTAGGTTTCTTCTGAATGAAATTAATGCTAATCCATTTGTAATAGATATAGATGGTGAGATTGCACTAAACGCATCATTGTATCAAAATAATTCAACTATAACAGAATTACTAGTTTCAAAGATGAAAGAATTACATGGTGGCTCCTATTTTAATCTTGATGTTGTGAGGAATTCCAGCGATAAGGTTAAATCGTATTTCATTGCCAAAGGAGCTTATATTGGAAATAAAGATGGAACTATCGATGAATCTTTAACCACTAAGGTTCTACAAATGGCATTTGACAACTCAATTAACTCTTATGATGGCGTCTTACGATTGTCGGAGAAAAATTCAAAGGATCCTGATTCTCCATACCATTGTGCAATTCTTAATTATGACTTCCTCTTCCCTACTTCAAAAATAATAGATGAAGAATCATTAAAAAAGGCAACTTTCCTGCTACTTAGTATGATAAAAAAATCAGAAGTTAAAGAAGCTATCAACCATCCTTTGATAGAAGTGTTTGTGTTACTCTGTTTTTCGATGTCTAGAAAGTTGCATATTTGGGATTATATCATATATTTTTCCATTAACTGCTTGATATTAGCATATGCAACAATCGGAATTCATTTTTACAAAATGTGCTTCCTTCTCATACTATTCCCTTCTGCACTGATGCTTTTGAGAGAATGTTCTGCGGCTTTGATTCAACGGAGAGAATATTTCAAAACAACTGATAATTGGATCAAATGGTTCACGCTCTTGGGTATAAGTAGTCTAATTTATTCCTCATTTAATGATCCAATGGGTAGAGATTCTCATATCAACAAAAGCTTCTCCCATCGTCTTGGATGGACTATGTTGGGCTCATCGTGAGTATTGTGAATTCCTTACCTATTCTTTATTTAATTAATTAATTAGTTAAGAAATTAATTAAGAATTATTTTTTTTGAGTAACATTTAATTATTTTAATTCATTAGTCCTACTTAGAGGGTACCATATTTCTTTCATTCCGCTCAATGAAGTGAACATGTTCCTAACTTCTTACTTACTTAACATGTACTGTAATATCATAAATATGGGTCATGAACTTTATCGGAATAAGAAATTGATTCAAATGCCATAGGCTTCCATGGCATATATCAGAAAGTTTAAATTAACATTATTTCTGAATTATAAAAAAATGTTTCTAGAATTTTCAATTGGAATTCAAGTACGATTATATAAACATTATTTATTCGACCGTAAGCAGAACCTGGTTTCAAATTATATGAATGCCAATTGGTTTGCTGTATTTTATTTCTAGGTATTTGGTTTTCTCAATGCTGGGAAACACTCCTTCATGGGCCCTTTATGTCGCTATAGTGAAGAAAATAACGTGGAATTATTTCAAAGCACTGTTGCCTGTATCATCTATATACCTTTCCTTCAACTACTGCTTCACGATCATCTTTGCACCGATGGAGCAAAGCAACACAAATGATACGGTGAATTTAATGTGAATAATCAAAAAATAGAATAAAATTGCAATTATTGAAATATATTTTAAAAAGAGTGAGAATATTCTAACTATCGTTTCCTTTCATCTTAAAGGCGGAAGAAGAAAATAAAGTAACCAAATATCCCAACTACTTACTGTACTTAAAAACAATTCCCAAAATGCTGGTCAAGAGCTCCGGTGAGTTCGACTATTCCAACTACTCTGAAGCGAGTGAAGGAGAGTCTTGGTACATTGAATGGTCATCTAATCTGATATTGATTCTTTTCATTTTCTTCATCTTCATGGTGATGACCAATGTTTTCACTGCCATTGCTGTTGGAGACGTTGAAGTAAGAATAATTACTTAGATGTAATACCTACATCCATTCTGATATTCGTTAAAACTGATCTTTCATATCTCCGTCTAAAATCAATAACACAATTTTACTTGAGATATAATTGAAATAGTTTGTATCATTGACTATAGCGAACATCACAAAATAAGAAGTTGTAATAATTATTCTAATAATTGTGCTCGTTCCTTTTACTTCTGTAGGTTCTCAAGGTGAATCTGTTGCAATCTGTACTAAAATCTATGCTGAATAACATCTATTTCAATGAAACTTTGGTAAGTAACTTTTTCTTTCGTTTACAAATAAGTTCATTAATCTTTAATGTTTTATCTGTTCGGAGCAATTTGCCGATTTGCACAATTTCGACAATGCGATGCGTGATATTAAACCTCTTCAACCTCCTAATATCGAGCGTGCATTAATACCTTCATTATGTTAATATTATGAAATCAAATACTCATATGTGTGTCACACCCCCATATCAGGTCATTAAGCAATCACGATGTGTGCAGTAAAGCAAACCAGCGGATTCAATAAACTACATAGTGGCCATTTGTGTTGAGAATTCAAAATAAATTTCATTTATGCATTAAAACTCCTGAGTTATGAAGTATTTGTTTCCTTCATAACTCGAAGCCACTTCATAACTCAGGTACACTTGAATAGTTTTCTGTGACAACAATTTGGAAAACTATGGTTATTTGAGGTATAACTTACTAACTTACACCGTATATCATTTTCTATAATATAAACATAAAAAATACTTTATAACTCAGGTGCATTTCATAACTCAGGTGCATTTCATAACTCAGGTCCTTCATTACTCGAGTGCTTCAAAAAAAAAACAGAACTTCATAACTCAGGAGAGTTTAATTTTGTATTTGAAAATTACTTTGAAAAACTCAACTTAGTATTCGCTACCTTGTTGCCTCATCACTTTTTAAGTTGAATTATTGCACAACTTAGTATTCGCTACCTTGTTGCCTCATCACTTTTTAAGTTGAATTATTGCACAAATTATGAAATAATCTTCATTGTAAATTAACTTAACTTACCTAATGAACAGTCAACAATAGTGATATTTGCGTTGCGGATTTATACCATCTATAAATTTTGATCACTGATTATAAATGTCGTTCCTTTTTGTAATTATATTATATTATATTATATTTAACTTGTTTAGGTATAATGATAATTAATCAATAATCAAAAGATGTTTATTAACTTATTTTACACTCATCCAACAGTGGCTGTCCGGTTTCATCCCACAGTGGTTGTCACCTTCTGATGAACCTGTACCTAGAAAAGTCCTTGTAAGAATAAACAAGATATCCAAGAAGGATGGGTTCATCTATTCAAAAAAGCAACAAGACTTCGTATCTCTCAGACATCTAATTGATATCAGGACAAGAGCAGCTTTGAGGTTATTTACAAATAAATTGATTGAAATTAGTTAAGTTAGTTATTAGTTATTTATTAGGGCATTCGAAAATGTTTGAGAGTTTTTTGTGTTCTTCACTAACTGTATGTGTTGATACATTGTTCAGAAGTAAAATAAACTTTTCAGAGTTTTCAATTTACTGGAATTTATAAAAAAAAATGGGAAAAATGTTATCCGGGAGACAGAAGGGCGTCATTTTATGCAAGAAAAAAGAAATATTTAAAATTTTACAGAGATATTCATCAACTATTTTAGAGAAATACTAAGCTATATAATAATATATGAGATTTTCCTACTTGACATACGATAAATGCTTTCTAAAATCAATTAGGTGGCAAACTCACTCAATTCGTCCTCTTAAACTAATCGATTGGTTAAGGAATCAATTACATTTTGAATAACTGAATAATCATCACCAATGAAAATGTGTAAGAATATTAAAATGTTTTGGTCTACTTTCAGAGACATCTATCGGAAGAGAATTGGAGCAGACAAAGAAATACCTGCTTACCCTCTACCTAATGATGGCAAAGATGGAAGTACGGAACTGATGGTAAGAACAGGAATGAATCTTAACTGTGATGAAATATATCCATCAATTTTGTAAACCTTATTCAATCACTTTTGTAGGTGAATAAAATTGAACAACTGGAGCGAAAACTAGGGAATCGACAGAAAGAAAATAACGAAAAGTTGGAGTCCCGATTAATAGAAATATCCAAAAATCAGGAAAAGTTGGAGTTTCAATTGAAGAAATTGATCGAAAATCTGCAGAAATAACAGTATCGATCCCTGGATTCGAGTGCCTGAACTGAGATATCTGTAACTGAAATACACAAGAGAACGGAAAAGAAATGGTCAACTATTTCCTAAATTATCTGCATTTAATTTTTTTTGTATGTATTAGATCGTTAAAGTTTTCAATTGATTAAAGTTATTGGTTTTCTGTTATAATACTATATTAGAAAATTTATAATAAATATTTTCTTATATTGTTTATTCTTTGGAAAATAAAACATAAGAAAAAACCATTTTGAAAGAGAAACTAAATTTAGAAATGTATTTTTCCAACATACTTTTTAAGAAAAATATGTTTATTGTATATATGTATAACTTAGATAGCTGTTTTTCAGATTTTTGATTTTTATAATGTTATAGAAGTGGCTGACCGTTTGGACTTTCAGAGGGACCAAATAAAATCTTTCTTTTCTACGGAAAATATTTTTTCATTTGTTTTTTCAACTCCTACTTTTTATCAGGATAATGGTGATTTCCCACTTAATCTTTCATGGCGCTCCACAACATCCTCTCTGATAACCATCTTGTACACTAATGTAATTGTATTAACTATCTGTTATAGTAAATGAAATGTGTTATTATTATTGCGGATTTGTATTATATTTTACATATTATTTAATTAGAAATATTCTATTTTGATAGTGATGCATGACGGGAGTGGTAAGCTACTTTCTTTTCTGAAATTGGCTCCAAAGGAGTACTTCTTACATTCCCTTGTACTTTTTATTCTTTTGACGTCATATGTTGCATTTTATATTCCAAAGCAGTCGTTCAAAACCTCCAAAAAATTAGTTTGCCATGCCAGCTTCCGGGGTGAATTGCAGTAAAAGAAATTACAATATTAAAATAAGCTTATTGCTTTATTTACTTTCTAATTTTATTTTTTGTTTCTAATGTCTATTGTTTGATATAGCCACTTAAATTATTTATTTAACGGGTTAATTTCAATGATTCTTATATTACTTGTTTCAATTATGTGTACATTGATTGCTTATAGTTGATATTTGAAGTTTAAGTCAATATTTTATTGTCCCATGATTTTAGTTGAATTTTAAATATATCCCCTAAATTTATTAAAAAAACACTATTATAAAATAAATGTATTATTTAGCATATATGTTTTTTTTTCACCACCAAATGTAGTCAAATATCAAGAATGGAATGAATACTAACATTAATTGTTTTATTATTTCTTTAAAGAAGACGGAGTAAATATAGGAGAGTGTTTTCATTTTTTTCTTGAAAGTATAAGTACATTATTATTGGCAATGATTACATTGCCAATTATCTGGAGATTTCGGAAACCGAATAAAATGGTGTAATTGCATCTAATTAGGTAAAGTACACAAATTAAGAAATGGATAATTTAATGGAATTGTATAAACAACAATTCTTTATTTTGAACCAGAGAGAACAATTATACATATCGAATTATAATAGAATAATTCACTCAACTATTTTAAACATCGAGGTACATATTTATCGACAATTGACTAACTTTTATAGATCATTTATTGTTTTTATGTGATAGGGTATTTTATATGCGTCAGCCCTTAATTTTAACATAAAAAATTCGTAGATTTGATGCATGTTTCCCTATACTTCTCCCTTTTTATACAATCAAAAATAGGTAATGGAAAACCTTTTAACTCACTGCACCAGCCATTGAGGAATTATGTTTATTGTGAAAAAATGTTATTGGTTGGTTTTACTTGCCAAATAATAATTTGTATAGGAAATATATTGAATATAATTATTTTATGTTGAAGTTTTTTCGCAACGCTCTAATTTCAACATAGACATTTTTAACGCCACTTTTAGAGACCATAAAATTAATGTACCCAATCACTCATACCGAAACTGATCAACTCATTTTAATGTGCAATATCTTAAAACTGAAGCGGAAAGAAATTTTATTATTTATAGGGCTATTCATCCATTTAACGGTATTCCTGAAAATTTCAAAAGCCCCATATGTGATTTTAAATTAAAAAAAAGAATATTGCATCGTCTTTTTAATTTATAATATTTATGTTTAGTAATTTGTATTATTTTTACTTCAGGATGTTGTAAATATTTTAAAATTTACATAAGAATTTAGAGCAGCTCCGGCCATGCAGTTCAGCACATACATATATGGCTTTTAAGAGAATGTTTGGAAAATAGGTAGAGCACACCGAAAGCGAGGTTTCCAATGGTAGAAAAACAACAGTTCGCAGTCCTCATACATAATTCCTAGATGATTTTCAAAGTTACTATCACTACATTAAATAAGCCGTTATGTAGATTGTCGTATCCGGTTGTTTGTTGTGCTGCACACTTCATGATTGATAAGTGGCCTGGCAGTGGGACTCGAGAGGAAACACGCACCCCCCCCCCATCGTTACACATATGTATATTATAGTGTGTTATTATCCCTATTTCGACAAAACTGCTTGTCGACGAAAACTCCGGTCGACGAAACGTATTTTGATAAAATGCCTGTCGACAGAATCTCTGTCGACGAAGTTTCTATCGTTGAAACGTCAGGTAACCGAACCAAACCACTTTGTGCGACCAATCCATTTAGTGCGACCAAGCCAATGAAATCACGAAGAGTATAATTGGGTCAGATTATAACCAAGAAACTATGACACGCACGAGAACATAATTATTGATCATATATTTTATGTATTATGTTTTAATATTTTATCTAAAAAATAAATAATATAAAATAAATTATTTCGAAAAGTAATTTAAACACGGCCTAGTGTAATATAATAATCGTATTAAATTTATGTGCAGTGCAAAGGAAACAACGAAAAGATTGTCAACGGGATTCCATTATGATTTTTGGTGGTGTAACTAAACAATCTAATCATGGTCCGTGTCTGCAGATTTAATTTTTATTGAAAATAAGGTCTATTTTTCCATTAAAAATAACGGGTATGAACCGTTGATTACAAAACTGACAGGTTTGGGGGCTAATTCCACTCCGTCCTAACTGAGCAGAACTACTATGGGAAACTGGTCCTATCTGCCAAGCACGATGCCTAACTGCTGATTCGCGGCCCGTAGCCACGTCTGCTGTATTAGTAATATAATATTACAGTCGTTGCTTCGGACCGCACTTCAGCAGTTAGGCAGTGAGCTATGCAGATAGGAGCAGGTCCTCATATAGTTCTTCACAGTTAGGACGGCGTGGAATTAGCCCCCAAAGCGGTCAATTTGGCTTTCACGTTGAGCTCACATTGCTCCCTGACTGCCGGGGTGACTACTCAGATCGGCTTTACTCCTGCCTTGAACCTGCTCCAATTTTCAATTGGGTAACTAGCTTTTTATCTGCTGGGTTCTCTTAACCCTAATGAGTTTGACTATCAGAATGAACGGGAAGGTTTGAACATGTCTTTTTCATAAACCTGCGGTTCTGTATTTTTTAGAAGTTGTTAGTATATACTTAACTAATGTGTACCAACATTCAAGTAAAAATATTGAACATATAAGGAGAAATAAATACATAAGTATATAAGACATTGGCCAATGAGAGAACAGTGCTGTGATTTGGTGGAGTGTGACCCAATCATAGCTCGCGCATGTGTCTGTACTCCATGAAAACGTAGACGAAAGTGTGTTGAGTGGCTACTGCCCAAGCAACCATGACACATCGTGCCAACATGGGCACTAGATGGTTAAATTGGCAAGAGATGGAAGACTGAAAAGTAGCCTAGAAATTACATGGGGTTGCTATGGTTTTCCATTCTCATGTAATGTTACCTTTGGAGAAGGTTGGTCCAATGTGGCAAATCCATCCCATTGAATTGTCATATTGGCCCCGTGACCGGACAATTGCCACCTGCGGACAATTGCCACCCGCGGACAATTGACACCCCCGGACAGTTGCCACCCTGACAATTGACACCTCCTGACAATTGCCACCTCCGGACAATTGCCACCTCCGGACAATTGCCACCCAAATATTTATTATCAGGCCACTTAACTTTAAAAATGGAGATGAAATATGTATATTATTTTTGTACGATTAATTATTATTTGTATACATTATAAGATAAGAAAATTCATTACACATTTAATATTTTCCTTTTTAAGTGACTGCATTCACAGAGTAGCTTTTCTGCATCCATGAGCATTGTCACCCACGGCGGTAGATGACTTTGTTCATGGAGCCACTTTCCTTTCTGACTGCTTCTTCAAGTCCCTTGTATTTAATTTCCTTTTGATGTCAGTGATATAGTCATTAGTAAACCAAATTTCTGGAGCAGACGATATTCCATTAATAGAATTAAAATATCTCGCCCGGAATAGGTCTTTATTTATAATTATTTGCTAAAGGAAAAACCATAGGTATTTATATTACTACCCAGTAATATAATTTACAAGTTAAGAATCCTGACAATATAATAAGGGTTGTGACAATATGTTTTTAAAATCCTAAATCCTAAAAATGTTATAGACGAGGGGAATTAAACAGTTTTGAATCGTTCTAAAGAAGTGGTAAAAAGTATTCAATTACATAAGATTTAGAAAATATAAGATTTAAAAAGCACATTCAGAAACCGAATAATATTTTTTTTTTATCTTATATTGTATATAATTAATAATTAATCGTGCAACAATAATATACATATTTTATCACCATTTTTAAAGTTAAGTGGCCTGATATTAATTATTTGGGTGGCAATTGTCCGGGGGTGACAATTGTCCGGGGGTGGCAATTGTCCGGGTGGCAACTGTCCGGGTGGCAACTGTCCGGGTGGCAACTGTCCGGGTGGCAACTGTCCGGGGGTGTCAATTATCCGCGGGTGGCAATTGTCCGCGGGTGGCAATTGTCCGCGGGTGGCAATTGTCCGCGGGGGGCAATTGTCCTAGCACTGTGGCACACGTCACCACAGTATAATTAATTTCCTGATGTATGCTGATATACGCCGTTGCGTAAATATTTTTAAACTTTTAAATACAAAAATATATTTGGCATTTCAGTAGGAACAAAGTGAAGAAATGCCGGTAAATTAAAAAGAATGACATGAAAGATAGAAACTAATTTAAAAAGATGTGCCTAGAAAATACACGTCAAACTCAATAGCATTAACAATCTTTCCTGGTGTTTTAATCAATTTTTCAACTCGTTTGACCCTCAGACTTGTCTAGATTTATTTCAACCTTCGTGTTGACTCTACTATTAATTGAACTGATTAATTTTTTCGCACGATTTCTGTTCTCTGTTAACAACAGCTCTGAAATAAAACAATCAGTGAATGTTATATCCATGGTACTATTTCTATATTTATCCATTAAAGGGATAACCTCTTTCCTCATTTTAGATGGAACTCTTTCAGATTTATATCAGCTGAATTTAAAAGGTTTTTCTCCATATCATATCATATAGGAACAGTGAATTCTTTATCAACAGGGCATTTACTTTAAATTTCGTTCCATAATCCAGAGATGATAATTCTATTTAACTTAATTTCTGGCAGTATTTTAGATTCACCATTTATTTCTTTAATTTTTGACCCAGATATTAAAAGTTCTTGGAATTTAGAATATACAGTTCTGATCCCGTATCAAAAAGACCGTTCCAAACCATTCCATCATTTCATAAAACAATGATTGGTTTGGAACTTTAACTGATATTGAATTTATTCATTTATTTATATATTTATACCTTTCCTACGGTACCTAAATCAATTTCATGAAGTAAATTAAATTTGTTCTAACATTGACTATCTAATCTTCAGCTGTATCGATTACATTAGTCTCAGACTGCAAATCTAATTTAACGTCTTTTGGATTGGATTTGAACACGGAGTCATCGAGATTCAATCAATCAATTACATTCACTTATCATTTTTTTTAATTTTTCACTACTACCAGTTTTTACATTATCTAAGTCTTTTCTTCCTGAAAATCTTTATTAATTTCTGGTTTGTTTGTTTTGTTATTCCAACATTTTTTCGCAAAATGTTCTTCTTTACCACAGCTTCAACCTTTTCTATGCATGGGTGGTACGCATTATCATATTAAATAATTAGTAAAATGGCTTGAATATTTTTAATTATTACTCTCTCTCCTTTCTAAACGTTAGTTATTATTCTTAATTTAAATTTACTGATCCAGTGATCGTATGGGATTGTTATATTTCAATTATTCATTAATATATACTTTACCTATTCGTTGAATATAGTTCAAAACAGATTGACTTCAAAATGAATTTTATAATAATATCCCAATCTTCTTAAATTGTACAAAAAAAGAGACTAAAAGGATAATAATAATTAAATCTCATGTATGCAATTTAAATACCAAAAAAGTTAAATAAACATCTACCTCAAAAAAGAGCATACCAGCCAAGACGGGGCCTGTCTAAGTTACTCCCCCAACTGACTGACTCCAACCGAACGCTAGTTACATAATTCCATGCCTATACATATATACATCAATGCATTTTCACCGAAACTCCCTCTACTAAACTAAATCCCTGTTTATCGCTGAGTCGGTCTCAAAATTGCTCTTCAAAATGCTGTGTATTTCAGAAACACAATCAATTGAAAATAAATTTACTATAATAAATATAATATATAATTCTCACCTCTGAGTAGTGTTCGGGTGCCGTTTCTACATCCGAATTGCTATATCAGGTTAACACGATGGGATTCGTTCTAAAATCTTAATAAGAGAAATATATATATTTTATCTTATAGAAATATCACTATGGCTTGTAACCGCATGTGACTCTCTACCATTTTCATCATCTGTAACCCATTCTGTGGGAGGTATACGGATGCAAACTCTTACCAATACTAGTTTACGCGTTTATCCAGTATTTAATTCACATAAATAATTGAAACTTTACTCTATTTGGCAAATTTCCTATAAGGATGCTGATATTTTGAAAAAAAGTATTGATATCCATAGGATAATCAATTGATCATATTCAAAAGAATTGTTAATTACAAGAAATTTAATTGAAATCTATATTCACTTAAACAAAATTACAAACAAGATACCTTGCTGCATTTAGTACTATTATTTGTAGGAATGAGATGAAACTTTCTCGACAGCTTGAACGAATTATGTAAAAGGGAATTATTGATTCATTAATTAGGTAGAAATAAATGAATAAGTTTCATAATATTGTTCAGTTTTCAAGAATCAAAGCATTATGAGTTAATTTGTAGGCATTATTGAGAAGATATTATTGAAATATATTTTTGAGACTATTATGGTGTATGAATTCATGTGTTATTTCCTGTGAGATTGGGTGAGAAAAAGATAAGCTAAAACCGAAAAAATAGATTGAGAAAATAAAATAGAGAAAATAGATAATATATGTTCATTTGTGTAGTTAAATTATTTCTACGCGTTGCATTTCAACATATTATACAGGATGTAAGAAAACTAGATTTTTAACCATTTAATCTTTTCTGAACTTTTTGTTGGTCAAGATAAGGCAATTTTATAGTCGATTAGTAACAATATATCCCCAGTCTTGAGAATAGAACTAGTGAAGAAAGATAGGACTTGAGAGACTGGGGTGATAAACTGTATCTGTCTGAGGTATCTACCCTGTATCTGCCTGAGGTATCTACCCTGTATCTGCCTGAGGTATCTACCCTGTATCTGCCTGAGGTATCTACCCTGTATCTGCCTGAGGTATCTACCCTGTATCTGCCTGAGGTATCTACCCTGTATCTGCCTGAGGTATCTACCCTGTATCTGCCTGAGGTATCTACTCTGCATCTGCCTGAGATATCTACCCTGCATCTGCCTGAGGTATCTACCCTGCATCTGCCTGAGGTATCTACCCTGTATCTGCCTGAGGTATCTACCCTGTATCTGCCTGAGGTATCTACCCTGTATCTGCCTGAGGTATCTACTCTGTATCTGCCTGAGGTATCTACCCTGTACCTGCCTGAGGTATCTACCCTGCATCTGCCTGAGGTATCTACCCTGTATCAGCGTATCTACCCTGTATCTGCCTTAGGTATCTACCCTGTATCTGCCTGAGTTATCTACTCTGTATCTGCTTAAAGTATCTACCCTGTATCTGCCTGAGGTATCTACCCTGTATCTGCCTGAGTTATCTACTCTGTATCTGCTTAAAGTATCTACCCTGTATCTGCCTGAGGTATCTACCCTGTATCTGCCTGAGTTATCTACTCTGTATCTGCTTAAAGTATCTACCCTGTATCTGCCTTAGGTATCTACCCTGTATCTGCCTGAGTTATCTACTCTGTATCTGCTTAAAGTATCTACCCTGTATCTGCCTTAGGTATCTACCCTGTATCTGCCTTAGGTATCTACCCTGTATCTGCCTGAGTTATCTACTCTGTATCTGCTTGAAGTATCTACCCTGTATCTGCCTGAGGTATCTACCCTGTATCTGCCTGAGTTATCTACTCTGTATCTGCTTAAAGTATCTACTCTGTATCTGCTTAAAGTATCTACTCTGTATCTGCCTGAGGTATCTACCCTGTATCTGCCTGAGGTATCTACCCTGTATCTGCCTGAGGTATCTACCCTGTATCTGCCTGAGGTATCTACCCTGTACCTGCCTGAGGTATCTACCCTGCATCTGCCTGAGGTATCTACCCTGCATCTGCCTGAGGTATCTACCCTGTATCTGCCTGAGGTATCTACCCTGTATCAGCCTGAGGTATCTACCCTGCATCTGCCTGAGGTATCTAGCCTGCATCTGCCTGAGGTATCTAGCCTGCATCTGCCTGAGGTATCTACCCTGTATCTGCCTTAGGTATCTACCCTGTATCTGCCTGAGTTATCTACTCTGTATCTGCTTAAAGTATCTACCCTGTATCTGCCTGAGGTATCTACCCTGTATCTGCCTGAGTTATCTACTCTGTATCTGCTTAAAGTATCTACCCTGTATCTGCCTGAGGTATCTACCCTGTATCTGCCTGAGTTATCTACTCTGTATCTGCTTAAAGTATCTACCCTGTATCTGCCTTAGGTATCTACCCTGTATCTGCCTGAGTTATCTACTCTGTATCTGCTTAAAGTATCTACCCTGTATCTGCCTTAGGTATCTACCCTGTATCTGCCTGAGTTATCTACTCTGTATCTGCTTAAAGTATCTACCCTGTATCTGCCTGAGTTATCTACTCTGTATCTGCTTAAAGTATCTACTCTGTATCTGCTTAAAGTATCTACCCTGTATCTGCCTGAGGTATCTACCCTGTATCTGCCTGAGGTATCTACCCTGTATCTGCCTGAGGTATCTACCCTGCATCTGCCTGAGGTATCTACCCTGTATCTGCCTGAGGTATCTACCCTGTATCTGCCTGAGGTATCTACCCTGCATCTGCCTGAGGTATCTACCCTGTATCTGCCTGAGGTATCTACCCTGTATCTGCCTGAGGTATCTACCCTGCATCTGCCTGAGTTATCTACTCTGTATCTGCCTGAGGTATCTACCCTGTATCTGCCTGAGGTATCTACCCTGTATCTGCCTGAGTTATCTACTCTGTATCTGCTTAAAGTATCTACCCTGTATCTGCCTGAGGTATCTACAGTGTATTTCAAGAGAGAAAAGCGAGTCAAAATGACTAGAAACATGAAGGTTCAGAATGAAACTCATAACTTTCAGTCGATTAATTTTGAAGTTGTTTTTTATCAATGACGTCAGTGTAAATTGCCGTCATCTTGACAGTTCATCATAGGATAATTAAGAAACTAGGTATTGTAAAATTAGTTCAGTTAATAATTAGTTTCAATTCCAAACTTCGCAAAGGTTATGTTTTGAGTGGTATTATTTATATATTTAATTGTAATCCTGTTATATATTCTCGTTATTCACATAATTCAAAAAGTATTCGACCAAATGGTCTGAAATTGGTACGACGATAGTTAATTATTCAGGAACTATTTAATTAAATTCTGGGAGGTCAAGGTAAAGATCATTTATAACTCAAAAAGTATTCAACCAAATTGCCTGAAATTTGATGGGACGATTGGACATTATTAAGGAAACTTGTAATTACATTTTGGATCAATTGGGTCGAAGGTCAAGGTCAAGGTTACGGAAAAAAAAATCAAAATGTACCAGAGTTGAAAGTATTTGCTCTACAGTTCTAATTTTATATGTTATATTCTATTATTACTTATATATACTCTTATTTTACCTGTTTATAACTTTCTACTAATTTCCTGTCGATTTCATATAAGTTACAGTTATAGTTTTAAATGTTGTATTTTATTATAACTAATATATACTCTTATTTTACCTGTTTATACTAATTTTCTACTATTTTGAAAGTAAATATCATTATCTATTCCATATAAGTTTTGGTAGGATACAACTTAATATTTTTTGGATATAGTTTACATTTTCTAATCATGTAACTAATATCATGAGTAATATCAACGAAAGTTTGCTAGGGCTCATCCTAATTAGGAATTATTCAAAAACTAATGAAATAGCAACTAGCTCAATCCTCAAAGTTAATAATAACTAATAATTTTCAGGTGGTTCATCAGGGAAAAAATGTCTTCTAAAGATGAAGTGATCGAAATGAGTGAGTTTAAATTTAAGTTGGTTCTGCTCTGGAGAATCAAAATAGAACAGTTATTTGACCATTAAATTATATACTGTATTCACTTTGTTATATTTAGTTTTTGAATTTGATGGAATTTACAGTTGAGAGTTTTGAAATCACGATCCATTTTAACTGTAAGAAACCTAAATTGCACTTGCGTAGAAGTTCATTTTTGTACGTTTCAGGGCAGAGCAATTTACTCAGATATCAAAACTTATAATTCAGTATATTCAAAAAATACAGAAACTCAAGGAATGTATTGATATAACAGAGGAATTACATTAATACAACCTTCATATTTTACAGTTCAACCAAACATTAGAAATGAATCATCATCGAAAAGAAGTACCAGAGGAATTGGAAATTTTTTAAAGAGGATTTCGAATAAAGGTTATCACTCATCTCCTGGAGAAGTTGAGTATCTAACTGATCTTCACAATGCATCTGAACGTGGAAACTTGGAAGTAGTTAAGATTCTAATATCAAAAATTCCAATTGATGAAATGTCAGAAACTATCAACTTGCCAAGCAACAATGGAGAAACTGCTCTCCATATAGCGACTAAGAAACTCTACCCCGACATCATCAAAATTCTTCTCGATGCAAGAGCTAACCCAAACCTGAGAGACGATGACGGAAACACTCCTTTGCATTACCTTGCAAAGAAAATTTCGTGTGATGGTTGCTTGAAGAAAAGATTATCAAAATCTATAAATCTATTGATCAATCAACCAGAGATCGATTTAAGCCCAATAAACTTCACCGGTGAAACGCCTCTAAAATTAGTCGCCAATCTAATGTATGATGACAAAGACCAAATGTTAGAATTTTCTAAAGAATTCTTCAAGACTTTGATTAGCAAAGGGTCAAAGCCCGATGATTTGCCAGATAATTTGAAAACGCTTGCTAACACCATTGAAAAAGTTTCTGGAAATTCTGCAACTGAATCATCAGCGAAAGTATTAGAGGCAAAAGTGTACAATTTGATAGCTGCAAAAAACATTAAAGAAATCTGAACATTGTGGCAAGGACCTTTTAAAATGAAATCAAAAACTGAAGGTGAAATAAAGAGGTTGATTAATGGTCGCATTGGTTCGAGATCTATTCTGACCAAAGTAGTAAGTGATGGTGACGAAAACAATGTTAGGTTTCTTCTGAATGAACTCGAAGCCGATCCATATGTTAAAAATTTAGATGGAGCGATTCCACTGAACACATCATTATCTATGAAGAACTCAGCCATATCAGATTTACTAGAATCAAAAATGAAGGAAAAACAAGGTGGATCATTGGATCTTGATGTAGTGAAGGATTCAAGCGATAACGTTCAATCGTATTTAATTGCCAAAGGAGCTTATATCGGAAATAAAGATGGAACAATCAAGGAATTTATAACGACAAATGTTCTACGAATGGCATTTAATTACTCAATTAATTCTAATGATGGCGCCATTCAATTGTCGGAGAAAGTTTCAAACGATCCAGATTCTCCAGATCACTGCGCGATTCTTAATTATGATTTCCTCTTCCCTAGCTCAGAAATAATTGACGAAGAATCATTAAAGAAGGCAACTTCCTTGTTACTCAGTATGGCCAACAAATCTGAAGTCAAAGAATCTTTCAAACATCCTCTGATAGAAGTGTTTGTGCTATTCTGTTTTTCAATGTCCAGAAAGTTGTATATGTGGGACTTGGTACCTTATGTTATTATCAATATTTTGATAACAATCTCTGCTATTAAAGGATTGGACTCTATCAAATATGTTCTTCCCATCATGATATTTCTTTTCGTACCAATGTTTATGAGAGAGTGTTTTGCGGCAGTGAGTCAACAGAGAGAATATCTCAAAACAATTGATAATTATATCAAATTGTTAACGCTCTTGGCCATTATTAGTTTACTTCATTACTTAATCTATGATCCAACGGATGAAAAGTTAAAATTGAAAAAGGGCTTCTGTCATCATCTTGGATGGATCATGCTGGGCTCATCGTGAGTTTTGTGAATTCCTTAGCTATTCCTAAATTATTAATCTTCTGGATAACAGTTTCATATTTTAATATATCTGTCCTTCTTTTGCGAGCACAATTTATGCAACTAAGTATGCTCAAATATTTTGAATTCCTTATTTTCTCGAACCATTCATACTGCTTCATTACGGTGCTTCATATCTTAATTATCTACTTCTACAAGTACTGTAAATTCGTTAACAGAGATTTTGAATATTGATACAAATGAGATCTGTATCCGAGACAATATTCGAAAAATTTCGATCAACGTTTGTGTTAGATAGTTCTAATTAAGAAAAAAATTCTAGAATATTTCATTGGAAGTCTATAGAAGATGTCAATAACAGTATAGTCCATCAGAGTTTCCTGATAGAAAATACATGGTATTTTCAAATTATCTGTATGTCAATTGATGTTTTGTGTTTCATTTCCAGGTATGTGATTTTCTCTTTGCTGGGTAAAAGTCATTCATTCGCTCGTTATGTCGCAATAGTGAAGAAAATAACGTGGAATTATATCAAGGCATTGTTGCCTCTATTATCTATATACATTGCTTTCAACTACTGCTTCATGATCATGTTTAAGAAGATTGAGATGAACAACATACGGGATATAGTAAATTTTATGAGATATACATTTTTTTGTGAATATTTCAAAACTTTTCTTCAAATTATCATATTATTTTCTTTTGAAGGTGAGGAAGAGAAATGGTGTAATCGAAATCCATAACTACTTCCCTTTCTTTGAAGTAATTCCTAAAACGATGGCCATGAGTTCTGGAGAGTTCGACTATTCCTCCTACTCAGAAGCGAGTGAAGGAGAGCTTTGGTACATTGAATTGTCCTCTGATGTGATAATGATACTCTTTGTTTTCTTCATCTTCATGGTGCTGACCAATGTTTTCACTGCCATTGCTGTTGGAGACGTTGAGGTAAGGATAATTATTTAGATGCCAAACATATAATCTGCAATTCAATCAGTTCATTCATTGTTTAGTCTAAGACCATTAAACACAACTCTACTTGAAATATTATCGAGAATGTTTGCATATTGACTATAGCTTATATCTCGAAATACTCATGCATTTTACCTGTGCAGGTCTTGAAAGAAAATATGACTCAATCTCTTCTGAAGTCTATGCTACACGACATCTATTTCAGAGAAACTATCGTAAACATCGCTCGCTATCTCCTACAAGTAAGTACATTTATACTTCTGATGCTATTATAGATGCCTTGTCACATTTAGTACTTTTGTGAACAGCTGTCATAGAAATATAGTGATGTGTGTTGAGAAACTTTTAAATTAAAATCCTTTGAAGATTACCTTATTTTACGAAATAACGAGGCAATGATATTTACGCAGAGGAGTTCATATTGAATCTTTTATGTCCGACCTCTCAAGTTTATTGGTGTCATTTTGAAGTTATGATCATTGTTGGAGTTAATATAAGAGGTGTTAATAATACTTGACCTTTTTTGATCCAATGATTTTCACTTAATCCCACAGTGGCTGATACCTTTCAATGAACCAGGAAATATTAGAAAGGTCTTTGTGAGGATAAACAAGTTATTCCTGAGTGATGGGTTCATCTATTCAGAAAGGAAGCAACAATTTGTATCTCTCAAACTTCTAATAGAAGTCAAGACAAGAGCAGCATTGAGGTAATTTATAAAATAAATGATTTAATTTATTGATTAAAAATTTATTATAGGACTTTATCCTATGGTATAATAAGTACCAGCCAATTAATATAACGGTCAGTAAAAACAAGTTATCTAAATAGTTAAGTACCAAAAAAAGTGAAAAACACATATTCTTGAAATTTTGCACCCATTTGCATATAGAGTCAAATGTATTTGTATGTAATTTCATATTCGATATTTGTGGTAGAATAGCAGCCTATAGAATAACTCACCAATACAAGCAACAGCAGTATACAGGCACTTTCCTCCCCTAGGGTCACGCAGGTAAATTGCGGCCCACTCACTAAATGCGGCCTCTAACAACTGAAACATCATAGCTTCAAAACACACGTCAAAACTTAAATCAATAAGTTATAGCATTCACTGTGCTTCTTTTGATTGCTATGCACCATTTTAATGTAATTTCGATTCAAGATGTTTTAGAGACTCTCTTGAGAGGGCCGCAATTAAAAATTAAAGGGCCGCAATTTACCTGCGTGACCCTACCGTAATTACCCACTGCAACACTAATTTTATCGTGGTATTGAAGCGCTTTACGGTACACTAGAGTAATCACTAAAATAACTCAAACACATCACTTTATACTTAATTGATCACAATGCACTAGCACTTAATTATCCTATGCCGATTGTTCACAATGCACTGAAAATTTGCTAACGCAGCACTAACACGTAATTATTCTCCACTTCACTAGTCACAGGTTCATAAGAACTGAATCACTTCGCGCACTGTGCCGGTTACTTTCACACTGACGAATTGTGTGTGTTTCAGCCGGCACTCCACTTGCTTGCGGTCACATCACAGTGTACAATTAAATCAAATATTTAAATCACAATATTCAATAGTTCAATATATTACTTCAACCATTAAATCTAGCTCTGGCTAAAATTTGAAGGCCACCATGTAAAGTGGGAAAATTTGTCTATTTAATTCATGCTTAGAAGACTTGATGCATAAATATAATCGTAGTGTAAGGCGGCGAATAATAAAAATTAATTAATTTTTAACATTGCTATTATCACAAGAAGGTCATAAGTGATTGTGCACCGTATTGTGGTACAGTAGGAACAAAATGGAGTTGTTAATTCCAAACAGAAGATTGAAAGTCCTCCCAAGACGACGCCGAAAGAATATCATGCAACAGTTAAAAAAAGAAAAACCTTTTTGGTGTCCCTCACTCGTCCCTGCATCGAATCCATTAATAAAGAAAAACGAAAATGAGACTTGTTTTTGGAATGATAATAGTAGTTAAGTTAGAAATGTGAAGATGAAAATCACTCTAATGAGCTGGTCTTCAGCTTCAGAGACCCTTAGACCTCAATCCAATTGAGATAGTTTGGAAAATAACTGGAATACCGAAGTCTGAGAAGTAACTCAAAAAAAGCGGAAAAATTGTGAACATTTTTTATGAATATAAATAGAAGAAGGAAAACTATTTCATTTTGAGAAAGATTAGTAGAATTCTGTTGCAGAAGATGTAAGGAAGTGATATAGAAAAGAATTATTCACAAAGTATTAAATAAATTGCCTTCAGACGTAAATATTTTAAGTTTGGTGAAGCATAGCGACACTTATCCTTTGGCTATGGGTAAATTTATTGTTTGAAGTAAAATATCGAACTATTGATAGAATATTCGTTCAAATGCTATGGAATTCATATTACAGATATAAAGATACATATAGAGCTCATTTGTAAATACGATTATACGAGCAAATTTCAAGAATCTTTTGTCCTGTGATTATATTGCAATTAATGATTTAGATAACTTGTTCTTACTAACCCTTATACTTTGACTGCTACTGTATGTACTAAACTAGATAATATTATATGAGTTTTCCTTTTTTACATGCGTTGAATACTTTCTGAAAAACATGGTAATCGGTGAGTTTACCCTTCGACCATTTCAACTTATTGAAGGTTAATGAATCAATTACATTTTGAATAACTGAATAATCATCACCGATGAAACTGTGTAAGAATAATAAAATGTTTGAGTTTACCCCCAGAGACATCTATCGGAAGAGAATTGGAGCAGACAAAGAAATACCTGATTTCCCTCTACAAAATGATGGCAAAGATGGAAGTACGGAACTGATGGTAAGCACATGGCAGAAAGAAAATCAAGAAAAGTTGGAGTCCCGACTAACAGAAATGTCAAGAAATCAAGAAAAGTTGGAGTCTACAATGAAAGAAAATCAAGAAAAGTTGGAGTCCCGACTAACAGAAATGTCAAGAAATCAAGAAAAGTTGGAGTCTACAATGAAAGAAAATCAAAAAAAGTTGGAGTGTCAATTGAAAAAGTTGATCGAAAACTTGCAGCAATGAGAGCTAATTGAGTGTCCAAACTCTTACATGTGATGGTTCAAGATTCTTAGTTTGCGTGATGGTTGACATTGACTATCAAAATGTATGGGATCAAGAGAAATTATCGAAAACAATTGATCGGGAGCATATTAATCGAAGACAATTGAACGAATTGAGAATTGATCCAACAGATAACTGATTCTCCATTCGATCAATTTTCTATTCGATCAATTATCCGTTAAAATATATGTTTTGTTTATATTTAACTAATTAGTTATAACCGTATAATAAATGGCTTATTTTTTAGTTACTATTTTATTCTGCTTAGATTTTAGTTAATATTTTATTTCACTTAGATTTTAGTTAATATTTTATTCTGCTTAGATTTTAGTTAATATTTAATTCTGCTTAGATTTTAGTTAATATTTTATTCTGCTTAGATTTTAGTTAATATTTTATTTCACTTAGATTTTAGTTAATATTTTATTTCACTTAGATTTTAGTTAATATTTTATTTCACTTAGATTTTAGTTAATATTTTATTCTGCTTAGATTTTAGTTGATATTTTATTTCACTTAGATTTTAGTTAATATTTTATTCCGCTTAGATTTTAGTTATTATTTTATTCTGCTTAGATTTTAGTTGATATTTTATTCTGCTTAGATTTTAGTTACTATTTTATTCTGCTTAGATTTTAGTTGATATTTTATTTCACTTAGATTTTAGTTAATATTTTATTCTGCTTAGATTTTAGTTAATATTTTATTCTGCTTAGATTTTAGTTAATATTTTATTTCACTTAGATTTTAGTTAATATTTTATTCTGCTTAGATTTTAGTTAATATTTAATTCTGCATAGATTTTAGTTAATATTTTATTTCACTTAGATTTTAGTTAGTATTTTATTCTGCTTAGATTTTAGTTAATATTTTATTCTGCTTAGATTTTAGTTAATATTTTATTCTGCTTAGATTTTAGTTAGTATTTTATTCTGCTTAGATTTTAGTTAATATTTTATTCTGCTTTGATTTTAGTTAATATTTTATTCTGCTTAGATTTTAGTTGATATTTTATTCTGCTTAGATTTTAGTTACTATTTTATTCTGCTTAGATTTTAGTTGATATTTTATTTCACTTAGATTTTAGTTAATATTTTATTCTGCTTAGATTTTAGTTAATATTTTATTCTGCTTAGATTTTAGTTAATATTTTATTTCACTTAGATTTTAGTTAATATTTTATTCTGCTTAGATTTTAGTTAATATTTTATTCTGCATAGATTTTAGTTAATATTTTATTTCACTTAGATTTTAGTTAGTATTTTATTCTGCTTAGATTTTAGTTAATATTTTATTCTGCTTAGATTTTAGTTAATATTTTATTCTGCTTAGATTTTAGTTAGTATTTTATTCTGCTTAGATTTTAGTTAATATTTTATTCTGCTTTGATTTTAGTTAATATTTTATTCTGCTTAGATTTTAGTTAATATTTTATTCTGCTTAGATTTTAGTTAATATTTTATTCTGCTTAGATTTTAGTTAATATTTTATTCTGCTTAGATTTTAGATGATATTTTATTCTGCTTAGATTTTAGTTAATATTTTATTCTGCTTAGATTTTAGTTAATATTTTATTCTGCTTAGATTTTAGTTAGTATTTTATTCTGCTTAGATTTTAGTTAGTATTTTATTCTGCTTAGATTTTAGTTAATATTTTATTCTGCTTAGATTTTAGTTAATATTTTATTCTGCTTAGATTTTAGTTATTATTTTTTTCTGCTTAGATTTTAGTTATTATTTTATTCTGCTTAGATTTTAGTTCATATTTTTTTCCGCTTAGATTTTAGTTAATATTTTATTCTGCTTAGATTTTAGTTAATATTTTATTCTGCTTAGATTTTAGTTAATATTTTATTCTGCTTAGATTTTAGTTCATATTTTTTTCCGCTTAGATTTTAGTTAATATTTTATTCTGCTTAGATTTTAGTTAATATTTTATTCTGCTTAGATTTTAGTTAATATTTTATTCTGCTTAGATTTTAGTTAATATTTTATTCTGCTTAGATTTTAGTTAATATTTTATTCTGCTTAGATTTTAGTTAATATTTTATTCTGCTTAGATTTTAGTTAATTTTTTTTTCTGCTTAGATTTTAGTTAATATTTTATTCTGCTTAGATTTTAGTTAATATTTTATTCTGCTTAGATTTTAATTAATATTTTATTCTGCTTAGATTTTAATTAATATTTTATTCTGCTTAGATTTTAATTAATATTTTATTCTGCTTAGATTGTAATTAATATTTTATTCTGCTTAGATTTTAGTTAAATTTTCAATGTATTTCTCATTTCTTCTAATTTATTCAATAGAATTTTATTATACTTTGAATACACATTATTTAGCCAAACTATATTTATTTCACTACTAACTATAGTCAGATCACAAGACAGCACCGCTAACCTAACCTTAGTGTATTTAGAATTTTAATGGATTTAATATCAGTAATTAAGTAAAAATTACGGAACAATAGTTTGGTTATAAAAGAAATAATCAATAATTGTAATATGGAAGAAGTGATATCCATTTAAACTATAACCATTTTTAAAGGTCCTATCCAGGCTCCGGGGAAAAAATGAGTTTATTACATAATATTATAGAACTAAGCTCTACGATCATTATTCTGCAAACCGCATTCAATTCGGTTCAGTATATACTTTATAATTTGTTTTTAAAGTTTTTTAATACTCTGTGAGCAACAATTGAGCGAATCACTAATATGATGCTCAAGAAGAAGATTGTACACTCTTTTTTTTTTATTATAAATTTGAATTTTATAAACAAACCATGCGTTTTCGACCTTTATTTTAGATATTAATTGTTTTCTAAAGTATATAAACGATTCTATTATAAGTTCATTCAATTTTATAACTTTACACGAATATTAAATGGGTTTATTAAACCTAATACCTAGTTGGCAATCAAAACAAATGGTGTACATTCTTTTTCTTCAGGCTGAATATTTCTTAAATTAGCAAGTCGGAAGTAAAATAGGTTTTGTAGAGTTTTGATTATGAAAATCTTCAAAAGTATATAAAATAATAAATATGCTACCAAATTTGATGACGTTTGCAGCAAAACTATAAGAAACATTAGCCTCGTTGATTAAGGCAATACAAATATTTTCTTGGAGGGGACCTTTAAGTGAAGCAGCCTGATTACAATTTTTCGTGAGACAATCATCCAAAAGTGACAGTTTTCCCACAATTTCAATATTCAGTTTTGGGCAGTTTTTTGGGCACAGAAATTATATTAGAAGAATTAGGTAACTCACCGGTTTACGGGTATTGTAACTACATTAAGTAAAAATTACAAATGAATTTGAGCCAACTAAGTGGTAAATTTAAGTTATTATCTCAATAATGAGAATTTTTTTTTATTACATTAAAAAACTATAACTATACTGTATATAAACGGAACTAAAGCTTTTCTCTGATTGGCAGCGTAATGAGTGCAGTCAAACCAGGGGAAAATCTCTGGCTGTGATTTGCTATGACGTGTCTATAATGCAGAAATCTGCTACATGAACTTCATCCCGATCAAAGATTACACGAAATGTTTCGTCTGATTTTAAAGTGTTAATCCTCATGCTCGTGAGTGCATAGAAGCTACTCAGAGCGTAGCTTTCATTGCAATCAAAGGCGTTTTAAACCGTCTTACGACGACCGTTCTTTGATGAGGACATAAGAAAAAAAAAGACATAAATGATCTGCTATAGAATTGTAAGAACCGTACGAACACATACCTATATGGCAAAATTATTTCAGATATTATATAAAATATAAAGAAAAACTATATATGTTTTAAACAGGTTGATCCAGTTAATATTGTAATATATTATTTTGGTCTACGATGTTTGAGAGGGTACTTTGGATCTCTCATATGAAATTTATATGAGTTAATCATAGAATTCATTTTCTGTATAACTTATAGAAAACTTAACGTAACTTAAAGGATAGACCTCAGTAAAATTGGTAAATGCGTAAATTTCAAGTTATCAGACGGTTGCTTATATTCGATCATATGAAAATAGAAACATTGTAAAAAGTTTAAATCGTTATTTAAATTGTTAATATAATATCTTACTCGTGTATTCGAAAATGTGGAAGTGTTCGATAATTCAAAAGTTAACCTCATTTATTTTAAATATTTCTTTAGATAAATTATATGAGCACAAGTTATAAACTTATTAACTAATAAAAATATTTATTAGTATCTGTGCCAAGTAGACTATTGCAAAATTTTAAAAAATTTCTACTAATTATTTATTTCATATTAGCATAAAAAGAAAAAGATGTCTAATTTACGTTTTAAAGATTATTTTTCATAAAATTCTAATATCTTTTCATAAGGAATACGCGGCTGTTTTTATTTTGTATAACAATAGTAATATTTCTGTCACTAATTTTCGAAAAAAAGACAGCAAATTTGATCTTAGTTCAGTTTATTATTTTAATTTTAGTTATCATGGGGCCATAGAAGATCGAGAGAGAATCTACCTCAATCTTCTATATGCCTACCATAACTCTCTTTCAATATTGATTATCATTATATTGCTCATACCATTATTATACATAGACTATAAAATTTATCTTCCTACCTCAACTTCAAAATAGTTAGGACAGACTATGGTTAACCTTTCTAAATCATATTAACTAATAAACTAACTTTTAACATCACCTTCGTAGGTTTCCACCGAAATGAAGTATTTATTAGCTATACTCTTTTCAATGTATAACTATACTCTATAATCTTATTAATCTACATATACATTCAATCAATACACAATAAATTAGTTTAAATTCAATAGAAGGTTTTAAGCTTTACTTCCTGTATGAACATCAAGGTTTGCATTTACTTTAACCTATAGGACTTCGCACTTAAAAAGAAAGTGAGATGAACGCGGAGAAATTAAGGGAATAACCGTGGCTGTAACGATAGTGAGTAACCGTGGCTGCAACGATAGTGAGTAACTGTGGCTGTAACGATAGTGAGTAACTGTGGCTTCAACGATAGTGAGTAACTGTGGCTGCAACGATAGTGAGTAACTGTGGCTGCAACGATAGTGAGTAACTGTGGCTGCAACGATAGTGAGTAACTGTGGCTGCAACGATAGTGAGTAACTGTGGCTGCAACGATAGTGAGTAACCGTGGCTGCAACGATAGTGAGTAACTGTGGCTGTAACGATAGTGAGTAACTGTGGCTTCAACGATAGTGAGTAACTGTGGCTGCAACGATAGTGAGTAACTGTGGCTGCAACGATAGTGAGTAACTGTGGCTGCAACGATAGTGAGTAACTGTGGCTGCAACGATAGTGAGTAACTGTGGCTGCAACGATAGTGAGTAACTGTGGATGCAACGATAGTGAGTAACCGTGGATGTAACGATAGTGAGTAACTGTGGCTGTAACGATAGTGAGTAACTGTGGCTGCAACGATAGTGAGTAACTGTGGCTGCAACGATAGTGAGTAACTGTGGCTGCAACGATAGTGAGTAACTGTGGATGCAACGATAGTGAGTAACCGTGGATGTAACGATAGTGAGTAACTGTGGCTGCAACGATAGTGAGTAACTGTGGCTGCAACGATAGTGAGTAACTGTGGATGCAACGATAGTGAGTAACTGTGGCTGTAACGATAGTGAGTAACTGTGGCTTCAACGATAGTGAGTAACTGTGGCTGCAACGATAGTGAGTAACTGTGGCTGTAACGATAGTGAGTAACTGTGGCTGTAACGATAGTGAGTAACTGTGGCTGCAACGATAGTGAGTAACTGTGGCTGTAACGATAGTGAGTAACTGTGGCTGCAACGATAGTGAGTAACTGTGGATGTAACGATAGTGAGTAACTGTGGATGTAACGATAGTGAGTAACTGTGGATGTAACGATAGTGAGTAACTGTGGATGTAACGATAGTGAGTAACTGTGGATGTAACGATAGTGAGTAACCGTGGATGCAACGATAGTGAGTAACTGTGGCTGTAACGATAGTGAGTAACTGTGGCTGTAACGATAGTGAGTAACTGTGGCTGCAACGATAGTGAGTAACTGTGGCTTCAACGATAGTGAGTAACTGTGGCTGCAACGATAGTGAGTAACTGTGGCTGCAACGATAGTGAGTAACTGTGGCTGTAACGATAGTGAGTAACTGTGGCTGTAACGATAGTGAGTAACTGTGGCTGTAACGATAGTGAGTAACTGTGGCTGTAACGATAGTGAGTAACTGTGGATGTAACGATAGTGAGTAACTGTGGCTGCAACGATAGTGAGTAACTGTGGCTGCAACGATAGTGAGTAACTGTGGATGTAACGATAGTGAGTAACTGTGGCTGCAACGATAGTGAGTAACTGTGGATGTAACGATAGTGAGTAACTGTGGATGTAACGATAGTGAGTAACTGTGGCTGTAACGATAGTGAGTAACTGTGGATGTAACGATAGTGAGTAACTGTGGATGTAACGATAGTGAGTAACTGTGGATGTAACGATAGTGAGTAACTGTGGATGTAACGATAGTGAGTAACTGTGGATGTAACGATAGTGAGTAACTGTGGATGTAACGATAGTGAGTAACTGTGGATGTAACGATAGTGAGTAACTGTGGATGTAACGATAGTGAGTAACTGTGGCTGCAACGATAGTGAGTAACTGTGGCTGCAACGATAGTGAGTAACTGTGGATGCAACGATAGTGAGTAACCGTGGCTGCAACGATAGTGAGTAACCGTGGATGCAACGATAGTGAGTAACTGTGGATGTAACGATAGTGAGTAACTGTGGATGTAACGATAGTGAGTAACTGTGGCTGCAACGATAGTGAGTAACTGTGGCTGCAACGATAGTGAGTAACTGTGGATGCAACGATAGTGAGTAACCGTGGCTGCAACGATAGTTAATAAACGTGAAATTATGAATAACTATTTATTGTCATCCAAAATATTCCCTTTATTTAAAATAAATTGAGCGTAAATTTACAATTTGTTTTATTTTTTGTTGAGGAAACAATGAATTGTATGTCAGTTAATGCGCTTATCTTATCTTTATTATCTTTTTATGAAGACTGTATTTTTATTGTCAACAGCCTTAGAAGAAATCTGAAGTAAATATTAAAATAATAATAATTTAAGACCGTGAGCTTATTTTATAAAGTATATAACCATACTATTTAAAAGTATATAGTATATGTATGTCTTTGAAATTACAGTTATTGGTATAAATAATATTAATGGTGAGAATGTTATTTGATATTGTTTAATGAAGTGTAACTATTGTAAATAATAAACATAATTATTATGATTGAAATATAAGTTCATAATATAGGAACTAATACTCTAAAATCTAACATAAACTGAAGTATATAGAATATCATTAATTATTTTAATTATCATTTACTTTTTCTTGCATGATCGAAAATGTGGAACCGTCCGATAACTAGGAACTTACCCTATTATATATTTGCAATATTTTTGAAACACTAAAAACTGAAAATAATTACATGCAATCTTGTTTAATTTAATATAATTAAATAAATTTAAAATATATTTCTTCATTTCACCAGTTGAAATCTAACCTACACTTAAAATTACGTTTAACTCATTAAAATTATTAACCCATTAAAATTATTAACCCATTAAAATTATTAACCCATTAAAATTATTAACCCATTAAATAATATTAACCTAAAATTATTATCATTATTATATAAGAAATCAGTCTGCGCATTTTAGTACTATAGGTTACAAAAGGAAATAGAAATACTGATGGTACTTTCATTTCAACAAATGGCACTACATTTCTTTTCTTATGATATTATTTATGTTCTTTTGAATAGTTATATTTAGTACTTTCAATTTTAGAGCAGTTTACCTTTCAGAAGTTGTACAGTCTGCTACAGAAGTATTGGTGACATTTCTAGTCCTCATATCTGCTAGACTTACATATTCCTACCAATGATATATCATCAGTAGTTAGATGAAAGTGGTACCAATATTTTCTTAAAGTATTTTTAAATGTGAATTGATTTTTTAATGTTCTTTAATAATTTTAAAGATATTGAATATAAAAATGTCATAAAACTTCTGTAACAGCCTGTATATAACATATAGTGACCTTTCTAAATATGATATTAGAATAAACCGTATATAGCTATGATATATGTATATTGTACATATACAGTGATTGTAAATGAATGACTGTATATAGCTATGATATATGTATATTGTACATATACAGTGATTGTAAATGAATGACTGTATATCTACATACATACAGTGGCTGTAAATGAATATAATATTATAGTGTATAACTATATATACACTATAACATATAATAAAGCTAAAACTAAATTATTTAATTGACAACTCAATTAACAGAATTAATTATGATGTCTATTTACCATCTACATATATTCATTGCAATATATGTTCTTATACCTATATATGATATATGATTGTGATATATTCATATAAGTATACCAAATAGGTATAAACCAAAACCAATAAATTTTCCAATTTTTTTCTAATTAGTTAAAATCACTATTATCAACTAACTACAATGAAAAAGAACATATAAACATAAAAACAATATAAAAACAAACAATAAATAAAGTGCGTAAAACAAAACAAAAAATACGGAATGTTTGCAGTTTCAGCTTCCGGTTATTACTTGATAAGTACTAAGTATAGAGTAAAGTACCAATTACCAGCTGTGAATTAAATACCGAATAAAAATTCCAGTATATTATTAGTATAAAAATGCATCTAAATATTAAAATATATTCACGTGGAGAATTATTTTTACATAGTATTATTGTTTTTTTTATTTGGTAAATAAAGATTACGACCCTACCTTACAAATATCTATTACCTAGAAATTGAAGATCTTAACCCTAGCGCTATCCTATAAACTGAAAATAAAGTTTAAAAATGACAATACACAATCCAAATTACAACAGTTCGGGGCCCAAGAGAGTTCGGGGCCCCCCTTCTCTTCCATTCACCACAAACAGCTTCAGGATAGAGCCCCTGAGACAATTAATGATTGTAATTATTTTTGTTTATAATTTTAATAAAATGTTCAAAAAAACTTTCTTCAATCTATTAAAAATTGTTATATTATTATTATTAATTATTATTATTAATATTTAGATATTGGCTATTTATTTTGATAAAATAACTTTAACGATAAAAAAAATTGTCGAAGCTAGTTTTTTTAAATCAAAATAATTTTTTACAGAGCATAGTAGCTAAAAAGATAGAAGTAAAAGTAACATACAATAAATGCAAATCATCTTACGTTACTATATCAAGCTCTATAATAAACTAAATTATATACACTATGAAATAATAACTCTTTTCCTCTGATATTAAACATAATGGTATTTTTATCACATTCTTCCATTTTACTTACATTTATTTTCTTCTATTTGAAATAAAGCACAATTATTTATGTTAATATTCATAAGTATTTCAGATAACAAATTGACGCAATTTTGTACCGTTCGAAATTCAACGGAAATAGGACGTCCTTGGGACGTCATT
Source organism: Caprella mutica (assembly GCA_947561585.1). Taxonomy (NCBI): domain Eukaryota; kingdom Metazoa; phylum Arthropoda; class Malacostraca; order Amphipoda; family Caprellidae; genus Caprella; species Caprella mutica. The sequence goes on along the minus strand of CANNZV010000463.1, from coordinate 2,921 downwards.
AATTCGTGTTTTATTGACGTTTACGTTTTCGACAAACACGGACGTCCACGCAACGTCTTTTTTATACCAATACTGAATGGTCGTCAAGCTGTCCTGGTATTACGTCCCCAGAACGTTTTAAAATCGTCTAAATTTTAAATATTATAATACGTCAAAAAGAGTATGTTGAACAATCCGTCTGGTACCTTATTGGACGTCCTTTAGAGGACGTTCAATGGACGTTTTCTTTGATAGCCATTAAAAGTGCCAATATATATAGTATGTATTATCAAAACAATATAGCATATTCTCTTAGATAACACTAATCCATTCCTATTAATTTCTATCTATAATAATCAGATAGAGTTTAATTATTCTTTCCTGTGTAGCATTTAAAAGATATCGTCCCTTAGATAGTTAAAATAGACTTGGTATATTTAACCATAATACAATTAAAAGCAGTACGAACAAATCGAGTCTGATTGATTTTAACAACAGATATATTTTGGTGTAAAGGTAACTGATCAGCTTATAAAATCTTATATTCTCGTCTCTGTTAAAAAGTACAAATAATATTCCACTAGGGATGAACTCTACGGTGAAGAACATTCGTACAATATCCATTTACAGTCAATACAAATAATATTCCACTAGGAATGAACTCTAAAGGTGAAGAACATTCATACAATATCCATTTACAGTCAACATAAATTATTAAAATGTGTAAATAATATCGAAAATGAAATAACCATTAACCAATCATAGCAATATCGAGGAAATATTCCGGTAACATCTAAAAATAACCAGGGAAGCATCAACATGAGAACAGTATTTACTATTTGCAAAATATTCTAGTTAATAATTATGAGTGTATTAGACATATATATCTAAATTATGAAAATGTAAAAGAGGTAATTATAATTTTAATTTTCACGTGTATTTAAAAGAAAAGAATAAATGAAAAGAATTCTTTATCTATTTAAATAGGGTGGGTCACTACTTGTACCTAGTGTGCCCCTCCTAGTTAATTATACCTATTTATTTAATTAGGAAATTAAATAATTAATTAAACCAAAATTGTAAATACTTATTATATGCCTTTTGAAATTAGCAATTTATTATTATTGTTTAAAACTTTCATTGTGTTTTATTAACAAAAACAATAAAGAATGACTGATAGAAATCTCAATAAAAAGAAGTAGTAGACGTATAGTGAAAATAATTGTTATCTTCATTAATATCCCGTACCGAAAACAAAGGGTAATTACATTAATAAAAGATAGAAAAGGATTGCAGGATAAAATACAAATAGATACACTATATAAAGATATAAAGCACCATATATATTATATTTCGTTATATATATTTTTAGTACCGATGTCTGGAAATTTGTACTAGACTTTCGGAAAAAAAAATATTTGACGTCAGACATAGCAATGAAATTCCGTTACGTCGTGAAGGCCGCTGCCGTTTTTTATTTGTTTTGTTTATAACTGCAGAAAAAGTAGAAAATTTATAAAAATTACCAAATCCAATTTAAGAGACGAATGTGAAACCTTAATATTTTTGAACTTTTTAGGAGGTGTCACAATAATAATTTTATTCACCTTAGCATGAAAGTGGAATTAGGCAAGATGCTAAATACTTTAATAACTCCCAAATTAAGTATCATCAAGAGCCAAACAATGCATTCATTGCAAAAAAGTGCTATCTTTTCTGGAAAAACTGACATTCTGTTAAAGGTTACGTACAGTGTCACTATTTTCCGTGTCATTCTTTTTTTGTGGATATTAATTGTGCGCATATAAGAGGTTTCATCATAGCCCACAGATTGTCTTTTGTAACCAAAAATGCAAGAAACAATAAGTGGTCACGATTGCCGAGACACAATCGAGATTATGCAACAAAATTAGAAACTGCAATTATGCATACCAAGTTGTGAACTCTGGTCAGGTGTCGCCAGACTTTTCATCTAAACCCTTCAGATGTCAACAAAAATAGCGATAAGAAATGAGTATTATGTCTAATATTATTATTTGGTCATTGCTGACCCCCTTTTTGGAATTTAACCATGAGTTTTAGGTATTCGAAGGGTAAGTCCTAAGTTATTGGATTGTTCTCCATTTTCAGTCATATATGTGAAAAAAATATGTAATAATTATTCTTCAACTTTTTACAATCGGCATATCGTCTGTTATTGGCCATTACGGTTTTATCGCAAAATATCATAAATCCAGCCTATCGTCAGGATTTTTGTATAGTATGTCCGACGAAAGACAACAAGTGTTTAAATAACTGTATTTTCGTCGTATAGTAAGCGATCACTGATAGGAAACGACAACAAATTTCTTGCTGGAAGCTTAATTATTTAAATAATATGTAATATTTTAAGAATAAATATGTGAAACACCATTCTTTTTAGTATTAATGGTACATGTTTCAGTTGAAAGGCAAATAGAAGTAATTCCTTTTTTCCACTCAGCCAATATATTGTCAATAGATTTGACCCAGTGCGCCGTAATTAAGTTCTATAGGAATGCCTTTCAACAAATTTGCTAAAGCTATTCCAAACTTTTGAATTTAACAAAAAATATATTTCGAAATCAAATGGGTTGCTGAAGTGAAGGGAGGAAAGAAACTGATATTAATTTGGCTTTTTGATATTTTGCTTAGAATTTGTATTTTTTAACAGTTGTGTGTAATTCTTTTGGGAGATGCAGGTGGCGCCCCTAGCGGTCATTTCTTGTACTCTTTAGGCAGGTATAGGTGGTACCTCTAGTAGTCATTTCTTATACTCTTTAGGCATGAAGTGGCGCCCCTAGCGGCCATTTCTTGTACTCTTTAGGCATGAAGTGGCGCCCCTAGCGGTCATTTTCTTGTACTCTTTAGGCAGGTATAGGTGGTACCTCTAGTAGTCATTTCTTGTACTCTTTAGGCAGGTA